>JACYXV010000373.1:0-15784 GCA_016859225.1 Thielaviopsis cerberus | reverse complement strand
AAAAAAAAAAAAAAAAAAAAAAAGGGAGCTCAATATCTCTCACGCAAAGTTCCCCAAGCGTCGTGAATTCTTCCCTGCTTCAATGGTTCGCCACTATTGGCCAGCACCTTTGCCATCTAGGGATCCTGTTACGAAACAACAACTTTTACCTCTGTATACTTCTGGAGCTACAAACGCCAATGTACTTTTTGAGTGCCATGGGGCAAGCAAGATTGGAGACTTTAATTTATTCTATTTTTCCCCTTCTCTTTGCCAGTGATATCCGCTCCTTTTTTTCCATGCCAACCCGTCTCGAACTTGGTCAATAAAATGGCCTCGAATTTATCCTTACACGGGGGCCTAAACCCGCTTCTTTCCTGGCAAAGGTCAGCATCACGAATTTCACTGTGCTATTTTCTGCTACGAGAAGGGCCCCAAAAACTTCACTTGGCTGGCTTGGGTGAGGAAGACTACAAAAGGAACACGGTCCCTTGAGTCTGTTTGCCTCTCTTTGTGCCTGTTTTCCATATCACCATCATCAAGCTTCTTTGTTTTGCCTCTTGGCTAGACTTTGTTCATCAAGCAGTGCTACATCTTGACCTGCTTTGTCTTATTCTTCCCTTTTTGTTGACATTGTTGTCATACTATCCGCTTCTCTCGCTCTTTGTACAGCTTCACCCGCCGTACTCTCTTGCTATCAGGTAGGCTGCCCACGCATCATTCGTTTTTGTCCCTTTATCATACTCTTCTTTCCTTGTCCCTTCCCAACCGCAGCACATGTCTTTGTTATTGCAGAAGCTATATGCGGGTATATTGCTGCCCCCCCCCCCCCCCCCTTCCATGTGGCTGGAAACGGATGTCTATCAAAGTTGATGGTTGTTCGTCTCGTCTCGTGTTTTTGTCAGCATCGATCGCCCCTTCGTTTAGCTGCTGCTCAGTTATGCCCGTTCTTTCTCTCTCTCTTGTCTTATGGGGTTATACAGGCCTAGAGGATAGAGACGCCCCAGGAAGCACATACACACGGGAAAACAAAAAACAACGAGTCTAGAACCCCGTGCCGTTTTGTTGTGCTCTGTCCAGCAAGCGGTAAACCTCCCCACGTGTGTCTTTCTGTGGTTCTTTTGTCCTTTTCCTCTAATGCCCTGCCCTGCCTTGTCCTTTTATCCTCCCGTGCGATTGCATATGCAGTTGTTTCTTTGTGCCCAAACAAGGGACACGAGAAAGTCTGGACAGACAGGCCTTGGAGTCAGATGTGCAGAAAGGCAAAGAGAGAAAAGCTTGGGTTGACGTTGAGTTGACGTGTGGCACTTTTATTGTGGACACAAGCAAACGATCAATCTTGGGTAAAGTCGCCGGCTTATCAACCCAGAACCACCAAAAACCAGCATAGCCTTGGCCTATCAGTCTCGCTGTATTGACCGCCTTCATTCTCTTCATCACTCCCTTTTCCTCTTGAGCCTTCATTCTCTTCATCACTCCCTTTTCCTCTTGACCCCATCCCTTGCTTCGTATCGAGAACAGTCGCTTCCTAGTATCTTTCACTATCTTTGAGTCAAGCTCTCTTGTTGCACCCAAGTTTTGCCGTTCCGAATATGGTAACATTGAAGCTTTTGGGCTGGCAAGCCTTAATAGGCTCGTCACTTTTTTCAGCCCCTTTGAGTTTCCCTCAGTTTTCTCTATGCTACTTGTCCCTTTTTGCAAGGCAGAAAGGCAGAAAGGCAGCCTGGATATACGATATCGTGTCTCTGGGGTGGTTCTTCAGCCAAAGTAGAGCAGAACCGACGGGCGCTGGTTTCTATGAAAAGCAACACGAGCCAGGGGTCAGAGATAAGAAAGAATAAAGAACGCAAAAGAATACAGGGAATGGCGTGGCAATTTAGTGATTGTTTCCGCTGCTGGCTAATGACAGGCCTGGTCTTCCGCCCACCGCACAGCCTTGTTTATACGTACGGAGAAACAGTTGGCTGGAGGGCTAGCTGGCCAAGCCCCTTGAGGTGCGCTAACCAGCCAGCTCGACCAGCTAAGCTAAGATTATGGCGGGCGTGGTGTTGTGCCTCGGGTTTCTGAATTCCTGGTGGTGCGGCGCTTGTTACGTCAATGGGCGGTGCAAGTGTTTTGTTTTGCCTTGCTTCACTGTTTATTTTTAGAGCACTCTGTTCTTATCAGCAGCCATCACGAAGTCTGGAAGATGCAAAACTGGACGCCCCCAGCGGTCTTTCCTGCTGGGACGAGCGAACGGACGAATTGTTTGCTCCTGCTGCCGGACAGAGGTTCTTTCTCTAGTGGACAGAGGTTCTTTCTCTAGTGGACAGAGGCTCCTTCTCTACTGGACGAAAGCTCTTTCTCTGCTACACAGAGGCTCTTTCTCTGCTGTAATGACGCTCCTTCTCGCTGTAATGACGCCCCTTCTCGCCGTCATAACGCTCCTTCTCTGCTGCACAGAGGCTCTTTCTCCGTTGCAAATGACGTTCTTTCCCGCTGTAAACCACACTCTTGCTCTTATAGACTCTCTCCGCCCCCCCAGCTGTTATCAGCAATCATGACTGCTTTTCTACTGTCAGCCTCGCTCTTCTCTTCTTTTTTCTTCCCTTTTCCTTTTCCTCTTCCATATTATACTTCATCTGTCTTCTTTTCTTCTTATTCTTACACCTCTGGCGGCTTCTTGTTGATCCTCCCCACTAACAAATCCTAGACTTTGTTCTACTCTTCGCCTTCGCCTATCGCGACTCTTGATTGATTGCTATCAACCTTGGTCTCTTGCATCCCTCCGGCAGTCTGTTTTTGCTTCCACTGCCTAGCTTGGACCAAGAGTGCTCAGGTACGCTCTGCTTTATTCTTTTCCTCAGCCTCGCGCTTTATTGAATCTTTTATCGCCCCCTGGCTTGACTTGCGTTGAATCCATTTGCATTGTCTCGTCCTTATCAAGAGCCGGGGTCTCGCTATTCTGTCTGGGTCTTATTATAGACCTTGATAAAAACTGCGTGCTACAATTTCACAAGTTCCCCAGCTGAAGTACAGCGGTGAGCATGGTGGGATATAGTGCATCCAATCTTTACCTTCTACAGTTTGGCCTGATAACACTTGCCCGCATTAAACCCTACTCTGATATTCTTCATGTCGTGCCCCCTTCCCTCGTCCCTTTTCTTTTACCCAGTCACAAAAGAAAAGGGGGTGTCGATATCAACTGTGAGTATGGACGCATTTGGTCCAAGACGAGATAACATTCTCTACTCTTGTTGATATCGACTCGATTTGGCATATAAAACCCTCCACTGCTCTGCCGTTTGGTTTTCTGTCATCTCGTTCCAACTTCATCCCCTCTTCACCCACTTGATATGCCTCTTCTTTGTTCTTCCCTATAGACTTGTTCTGTCATCTTTTTTTGTTTGTCGTTTTGCTATTCGGAGCTGTGCTCGTATCCCAGACTTCACCATACCCTAATTTGCATACCCTAATCACTTAGACCAACCAATCATGCTGGCCCTTAGCCTAAACACCACTAACACGGCGCCCTCCAGCAGCCTTTCAGATTTACGTGACCTGACCCAGTCACCAACTATGGCGGACGTTGTTCCCCCTCGTGCTCTTCCCAAGGGCCCGTCGCCGCAGCCGGCCCATCTGGCCATGCCGCTGGCCCTCCGCTGAACGGCAATGGCCACCGCACTCTGCGGTCAGCCACTGTTGGCTACGTGGCCGAGGCCTTCCAGGGCAAGGCCGAGCAAATGTCAGAGGGTAAGTCTTTGGGAAAACTTTTGATACTTGAGCTCTCAGCATCTAACACATTACAGTCAAGGACATCATCTCCAAGGCCGCCATGATTCCGTCTGACATCGTTGACGCCCAGATTGCTTGGTTTTACAATGACCTGGGCATTGACGATGGTTACTTCAAGATTGAGTCGCCCGCCATCATTGCCAACCACATTACTTCTCTGTACGCTGCCAAGGTGGCTTCCATGTCACGCCAGGATCGCCGCGAGGAGATTCGCCTAGACATGGAGGACGGCGACCACGCCATCTACATTGACACCAGTGAGCCTGGTGTTAGCGTCATTGACGGCCCTCGCTATGAGGAGCGTCTGGAGGCCAAGTACCTGGACAGCAGCAGTCCTGCAAAGTTCCGTGTTGAGACTTTCCGCTCACCCGGTGTGCTTGGCGCCAGCCCCAACTCCAAGGCCACGCTGCGCTGCTACTTTGTGTACCAGTGCCTGTTCAAGCAGCGCCCTGAGGAGACTGACCCCAGCGAGACTCGCCTGGAAGTTATTGCCGACCACGGCTTCCTGCAAAAGGCTACGGCAAACACCAAGCAGATTTACCAGGAGATTATTGAGCTGGCAGTGTCGCGTACCGGCCCCGTCATCGAGGTGTTTGACGTTGAAGGCATGGCCGAGAAGCGTCTGGTTGTTGCCTTCCGCTCGCGCACTGCCCGCGGCATCTTCTCGGCCCTTAGCGATCTGTACCACTACTACGGTGTGACGTCGTCGCGCAAGTATGTAGAACAGTTCTCCAATGGCATCACGGTCATGTCGCTGTACCTGCGCCCGGCCATGAACCTGCAGGGCGAGTTCCTGTCGATTGAGCAGTCGATTCACCAAATCACCAAGGAGATTTCGCTGCTGTACTGCATGCCCCAAAACAAGCTGCAGGCTGTTGTGGCTGCCGGCGAGCTGAGCCTGCAGGAGGCCATCTACGGCCACTGCGTGTGGGTGTTTGTGCAGCACTTCCTCAACCGCCTGGGCCCAGAGTACGCCTCGCTGGAGCAGCTGCTAGACATTGACAACAATGCTCACGCTGCCCTCCTAAGCAAGCTCAAGCGCCGTCTGCGTACCGAGACTTTTACCCCCGACTACATTCTGGAGATTATCAAGTCGTACCCCGAGCTGGTGCGCACTCTGTACGCCTCTTTTGCCAGTATGCACCTGTCGGTTGGTCCCGGCTACGAGAAGCACACTGTGGCGCCTACACCGGCCGTCGAGGTCATGTCTGACGCGCGCCTCAAGGACTTTATTGGCTCTTCGGTGGCCAACGAGCATGAGGAGATGGTGTTTACCTCGTTCCGCATCTTCAACAACGCCATCCTCAAGACCAACTTCTTTACTCCTACCAAGGTGGCGCTGTCGTTCCGTCTGGACCCCTCGTTTCTGCCCAAGACCGAGTACCCCAAGCCGCTGTACGGCATGTTCCTGGTGATTTCGGGCGAGTCGCGTGGTTTCCACCTGCGTTTCAAGGACATTGCCCGTGGTGGTATCCGTATTGTCAAGTCGCGCAGCAAGGAGGCGTATGCCATCAACGCCCGCAACCTGTTTGACGAGAACTATGGTTTGGCTAGCACTCAGCAGCGCAAGAACAAGGATATTCCCGAGGGTGGCTCCAAGGGTGTGATTCTGCTGGACGCGCGGTCGCAGGACAATGCCCGTGAAGCCTTTGAGAAGTACATTGATGCCATTCTGGATCTGCTGCTGCCTGCTCAGACTCCTGGCATCAAGAACCCCATTGTGGACCTGTACGGCAAGGAGGAGATTCTGTTCATGGGTCCTGACGAAAACACTGCCGACCTTGTTGACTGGGCTACTGAGCACGCTCGTCTCCGTGGTGCGCCATGGTGGAAGTCGTTCTTCACTGGCAAGTCGCCGCGCCTGGGTGGTATTCCCCACGACCGCTACGGCATGACTACGCTGTCAGTGCGCGAGTACGTCAAGGGAATCTATCGCAAGCTGAGCCTAGACCCTTCGACTGTGCGCAAGATGCAGACTGGTGGTCCTGACGGTGATCTGGGCAGCAATGAGATTCTACTAGGCAACGAAAAGTACACGTCGGTAGTTGACGGTTCGGGTGTCTTGGTTGACCCCAACGGCCTGGACCGGTCGGAGCTGGTGCGTCTGGCCGAGGCTCGTATGATGATTAGCGAGTTTGACCTGAGCAAGCTGTCGCCAGCGGGCTACCGCATACTCTGCGACGACTCCAACATTACGCTGCCCTCGGGCGAGGTGGTGGCCAACGGCACTGCGTTCCGCAACACATACCACCTGCGCCAGACGGACTTTACCGACATGTTTGTGCCTTGCGGCGGCCGTCCCGAGTCGATTGACTTGCTGTCGGTCAACAAGCTGATTCGCGATGGCCGCACCACGGTGCCGTACATTGTGGAGGGAGCCAACCTGTTCATCTCGCAGGACGCCAAGCTGCGGCTGGAAGAAGCGGGCTGCATTCTGTTCAAGGATGCCAGTACCAACAAGGGTGGTGTGACGTCGTCGTCGATGGAAGTTTTAGCTGCGCTGTCGTTTGACGATGAAGCCTTCCAACAGCACATGTGCGTGGACGCCAAGACGGGCGAGGCGCCGCAGTTTTACAAGGACTATGTCAAGGAGGTGCAGGCAAAGATTTGCGACAATGCGCAACTGGAGTTTGAGGCGCTGTGGCGCGAGCATGACCAGACGGGTGTGGCGCGCAGCATTCTCTCTGACAAGCTGTCTGTGGCGATTACCACGCTGGACGAGCAGCTGCAGCACTCTGATTTGTGGGCGGACGAAAAGACGCGCCGTGGTGTGTTGTCGCAGGCGCTGCCCAAGCTTCTAGTGGACAAGATTGGCCTGGACACGATCATGCAGCGCGTGCCGGACAACTATGTGCGGGCGATTTTTGGAAGCTACCTGGCAAGTCGGTTTGTGTACCAGTATGGTAGCTCGCCAGACCAGTTTGCCTTTTTCGATTTGTAAGTTTTGTGTATCCGTCGATGAATAGCGAGTACTAACTGAGTGAATAGCATGAAGAAGCAGACCGCTTTGTACAAGTAGGCAGATGGGAGGAGATGGCACATGATTTTTCTTTTTTTTTTTGGTATTGCTTGCGTTTATATGGGATAGAGATGGGCGTTTTGCTTGCTTGCTTGCTTGTTGTTTTTGTTTGCTATTATGTTTTGTCTTGTTTTTCTTTGCTTTTACTCTAATTACTATGATGCTTGATGTTTCTTTGTGACTTGCTTGGTGATCCAGAACCAACTAGACTCTGAACACAACCGACGGCCCACAGAACGATGCAGCTATGAACAACCTATACATTTATGCAATCTGTAATGCAATACATCTGGATCTGTGACGCAGAAATGCACATGCACAAATATGGTGGCGCTTCAGCGCTGGCGAACCGCGCCTTTCATTGCTCGCATAGAGCTTTTGGCCCCGGCTTAAGTAGCAAGCAGATTAACAGGCAGATCAACCCCAGTTTTTCTTCCCAACTTCGCCGTGATAAGCCAAGCTGTGTTGTTTTGCTTGGCGGTTCCCCTGAAAATACAACTCTGCGCGCTTCTCGTTGGCTTTGTGCAGTGCAGCATAGAACAGTCCGGTATGATTTATGCACACTGTCTGAGCATGGCTAGTTAGCGGGCTATTGTTTGCGTTATAGCACCACGCGTTTAGTGGGTCGGTGCAGGAACAAAACAGTCTTACTACATTAGGGTTAGGGCTCGTTTAGAGTGCGGAAATGCAAGACATGGACATGGCTGGGTTGAATTAAACCAGAGTAGGTTAAGCTTGATACTTGGCGCGTTTAAGGCTGCAAAGGCGTTTGAATGAAGTTTGGATCGCTGCATTTGAGAAGTATGAGAAGTAGGATAAGCACAAGGCAGAAAGAGAACAGATTTGACTGATGAGGGTGAGTTACATGAAAGAGAGCAGATTTGACTGATTGAGGTGAGCCTTGAGGAAGAGACCAGAGGGAGTAGCCTCCTCCGGTTCCCTATAGCATTGATAAATGCTGCTATAGACGTGCGAACGCGAACGAGTACAACGTCGCATCAAGATGCAGCGCTACTCTCGTGCTCCTATGTCCATCGGACGAGGCCGTCTTGATAGCAGATACACTATAGGCAGCAAGTAAGTAAAGTCTGGACAAATTTGCGTTGGCTTGGACGAGTGCAACCACAGCCAGAGTTGACGAACCAAAGAAACGAAACCTGCGCGGGTCTTTGCGTTTATTCGTGCAGAATTGGAACAAGAAGAATGTATGTAAATATCACAGGTGGTCTCGTTTCTTTTCTGGGGGTTCTTTCTCCTTCTCTTCATTTCTATTTGAATTTTTCATTTTTGTTTACTTGGTCGCCACTTTTTGATGTGTTTTTTTTTTTCAAAACAAGATAAGGAAAGCACATCACCAACCCTTTTCCCATTCAACCCTTACATTTTTTTCTCTCGCACATTTTTGTGTATCTTCCATTCCTCATTCAGGATTGCATCTGCCAAGCAGCCAGCGAGACACTGGTCGACTTTTTTCTCTTTTCTTTTCATAGCATTTTTTTTTTATCGGTCTAGCTTTAGACGGAATCAAAGACATCTTGGACTAGACGGTCTGGCCGCGTCATTTTTATCGGATCTCGATAAAAAGATCGACTAAACACATCGAGAACATCAAACCGGCATTACAAAGAAACACGCTTCACGAAATCCCCTGGTCCGAGAAACGTGACGAGATATACCAGCAAAATATTGAGACCCCAGGAAGAAAACACTGGCACTCTTGGGCTTGACGGAAATTCAATACTGGCACTCTTGGGCTTGACGGTAAATTCAATACTGGCACTCTTAGGCTTGACAGCAAATTCAGGCCTGTTTTGTTCTTGACGTGCCTCTGATACATGTCCATGGCTTGTCTTTAGCCCGAAAAAGACGAATGTTTGTAAGTCTGACCACCTGCGTTTGTCAGGAAACTTTGCCTGCGCACACACGTAATGACTTGGACGAGTCAATTTGAAGCCCAACCCCCAACTCTGCCTATACAGCTACGATGCTGCAGCAATGGGATAGTGCTTTGCGTGTTCTGGTGGCCCTGTTATACTGCCAGTTGAACAGCAAGAAAAAGCACAGCGCTCCCCTCAAACGTGAAAATGCCATATCAAGAAAACTAACTGGTCTGATCACCCCGCAGTACGCTTCCTCTTGTCTCTTATTTCCCAGCCATTTATACTGTTAAGCCAACATTGACAAAGTATCCAATATCGCTATCGATCATAGCTCACCTTGACTCGACAACCTGCAAAGCAGTCTTGCTGTTCTTTGTCCTAGAATAAAAGCCATCTATCTACCAACACCAACGCCGCACAACGACAGATATAATAGTGCGGCACAGCAAGCCAGCACACAAAGGAACCAAAAATGACCGAATTACAGGTCGTAACGATGGGTGCGTTTTTATTTTCCTTGTTTTGTTTCTGCTTCCCTTTTCATCCCTTTGCCAATGCGGCGTACATTAAATATTCCATCCCGTTTTGGTTTTGGGCCTGGTAATTCCGGTCCCGCTATGCTCTTGTGCTTCACTGGTATGCTGGTATGCCATGCCATGCCCTGCTATGCTCTGCTTTACTCTACTATGCCCCTGCTCTGCTCTGCTCTGCCCTGCTACCACCCTGCCCACCCTCCTCTTCCCTGCCACGCTTGCTAGGCTTGCTGATATGCACCTCAAACTCCACCGGCGTGCATCTGTCACATCAACTTGCCAATCTTTGTTTCCCTTTGCCTTTGCCTTTTGCTTCAACTCTCGTCTCGCTTTTGCTTTTACTGGGCCCGAAGCGCAATCTCCGCCGGTGTTTGTCTCTTTTTGTTTCGTTGCCCCTCGAGCCCCTGCTTGCTTTGGCCACACGATCATTCACATCACATCCTTTTTCTCACTTTCCAGTTCCTCTTTATGCAGGTTTGGCCAAGCGAGGAAATGCAATTATACAATCAAGTCTTTTAAGACGTAAAACAAAAAAACGGACTACGAGCAGAAACGGCGCTACGGACGCATCCTTCCGGTGAAACTATCTTAGGCGCAAACAAGAACTTGGCTAGGCTAGACCAGGCCAGGCCATGCCGTCAAACCCTAGCCTAGCCCGGCATGGTCTTTATGGGGCCGGTAAATTGGGCAAAGCGAAGCCGTTGTGCCTTTGAGAAGTGTCTGGGCCACACAGTAGAAAGTGAAATTCAATCTCATCTCTACAAATAGATCAGGCCCCAGGCTGGCTTGTGGTTTGCGTGCTATGGCCGGGCTCCTAGTGCTGGTGCTGGTGCTGGTGCCAGTGTCAGTTTTGGCTTGTGAAAGTTTACGTGCGCCATGTCTCGTCGGCGCTTGCTGTGCTTGCATGTGGTTGGACTGCTGCCGTGCCCTCTTTGAATTGCTGCCGTGCCCTCTTTGAATTGCTGCCGTGCCCTCTTTGAATTGCTGCCGTGTGCTCTTTGGATTGCTGCCGTGTTATGCTCTCCCCTGAAGAAGCATCCAGAGGTCTCCAGCTGCATTCAGCTCTTCAAAGCCCTCCCTCCTTCGCTGCCATCCTCTGGGCCCTTGGGCGCATCAAGTTAGATGCTGTTATTTTGTATGCTATAACTTGTGTTAGAGTCTATGCTCCTTAGCGTAACAGTAAGCACTAAACGCTGCCTGCTTTGGTCTTGGCCCAGACCCCCAAGAGCCGGCCTGTCAGTCTTTCATTCTTTGTTTCTTTTAATTTTACAGGCATTGCTTGCGAGCTAGGCGGGCATCGCCCGGTCCTGGCACCCTAAGCCTCGCTGTTATTTAGCTTATGGGCTGGCTAGCAAGCAAGGCCAGCCTGGCTAGTGAACCAGTACAAGACTCCTGAGCTGCCTCATTTTCCCTGCCATTCTAATTTTCCATCATCATTTGTTATTGTTCTTTGGCTTTGGCTTTGGTTCCGGCTTTGATTTTGTTGTTATTTGTTGCTCGTCAAAGTAAACAAAAACACAGAAAAAAACAGAAAATCTTCACCTGTCCCCAGCCAGCAATCTCTGTGGCCTCATTCGCAGCACCGCTAAATTGCCCTCAACCTAAAGATCCATCATCTTTACCTGTCACTTTTACTTTCCTCCTCCCTTGGCCTTGTTTTATTTTCCTTTTCTCTTATACTTTTTTATTTGCGCTTCTCTCGTTTGCCTGTTTCCCCCCATCCAGCCAGCGGCTTGCCTTTTTCTTGACCTTTGCATTCATTGAACGCTGGTTGTCTCTGACTTTGTGTGTTTTCATGTCTTGAATTCTTCTTCTTCTCCCATCTCTCTGCGTCTTTTCCCTCCACCTCAAACATTCCATCAAATCCTAAAACCAAAACAACCAAAAACCCGCCGCCGCTGGAGCAGAACAGTGACGTGATTTACTCAGTCATTCTGACCGGAACAGAAGCCGCCAACTCTATAGAAACTTCCACAGCCGCTGATAACGACGGCGCCAAGAAAGACACCAAAACCCACGCCCACTCGCAGTCACTCACTTCAGCCACTTTAAAGGTTGAGCCGCTTTCGCTTTCTTCGGCTCAATTGCGACCGTTAAGCCTCCAGCCGTCACCAAATTCCACCACAACCACCGCTGCCGCTGCCGCTCCAGTTCCAGTCGCTTCCAAGGAACCCACCCCCTACGATCCTCATCTTACTTGGTCCGACTCCGACTCGGTTCTCAGCCTCACAAATCTTGTACAATTAACTACTGAACTCTCCGAATCGCTTTCGCTTGGCGACTTGACAACAACAACAACAACAACAACAACAACAAGCGCCGACGACCCTACAAACCCTACCTCTACTCTCGCCGCAAACACCAGTACCGACGATTCCAGTGGCCGGACCATGGAACAAGACGACCCGCTTGCTGTCGCCCAAAACGGCGCGACTGTTGAATACAGCGATGACGAGGGCCACGACAATGCCGACGACCAGGATCTCGACGACGACATGATGGATCGCATTTCTAGCTCGCCTTCCATTGAAGATGGTTTGTCTCACCTAGAACCCGAAAAGCACGACATTGCCCAGTCCATGGTGCTTCTCCGCCAGCGCCCTCGAGAAGTCCACCACACTACGATTATCGAGACCAACTGCGCCGTTGACACCCAGTCTCCGCGTTCCCGTCTCCAGGCCACCAAGGAGTCGATGTGTGCTCCTGTTGCCGCTCAAGTGACTAGGCTCACCTTGTCTGCTAACACATCTCGCCTCCGCGATGCTTTTGTTGCCAGTCGTAGCTTATTGCAGCGGGCATCCCGGCGCCGACTCAGGCCTTCGACAAGCGTCGAGGCTTTGTCGCACCGTAGCATTCTTTCCAGGAAATTTGCAAGTGCTAGAGGTCGGCTGGAATCTCTTGATCATTATGCCAAGTCGCATGCTTCGACAACTTCCGATTTGCGCTACTACGACGACAACGACGACGATTGCGACCAAGACGAAGGCGACGATCTCGAAAACGTCTGCGCTGAGATGAGACACTCGTACAGTCCGCCACCCCGTCGTCCAGCCTCAAGAATGAATAGCCGCGAATCCGATTACAACTGCGACGATTCTTTTCAGTCAGAAGATCAGGATTTCTGCGATGGATACCTGTTTTTTGCTCGCGCCGACCACCACGATCTTCTCCCACCGCTGCGACCTCAGAGAGCTAGTTAGAGCCCTAGCGACTGTGGTGGCTCAGCGCGGAGCGATCTTGACGAGTACTTTGCCAATCAGTCTGAAGATGTATCCTCCAAACGCGACGACTCTGAAAACGAGCAGCAGCAGTACGGCGACGATGTCTGCGATCAAGAAAAGCCATTCAGCTATGTCGAGCATTTTTATGCCGAAAAGCAAAACTTGACTGACGAAATCCCTACCTACTCTTGGATCGCAAGTGCGCATCGCCTTTCCCCTGTTCCAGAAGAGGACGAAGATGGGACCCAAAGCAACAATGATTGGAGTTTTCAGCTACAACCTGCGGAACACCAACCTGCTGAAGACGAAGATGAAGACTCCTTTGAAGGATTGGAAATCTGCTCAGATAGTATTGACGAAGATTTCCTCCATGACTTTGGTTTTGAGGAAAACGATTTCTCCTTTCAACAGCTTGAAGAGGAGAAATATGAAAGTTCCACATGCCAGCTTGGAGAAGATGAAGACGAAGACCCCGGAATCATTGTACAAGGTTGGGACGTTGAATGCTTACGCTATGATTTAGAGGACATTGATTTCGATTTTGTGTACGCTTTGCACACGTTTGTGGCCACTGTTGAGGGCCAGGCTAATGCCGTCAAGGGCGAGCCCATGATGCTACTAGATGACAGTAACAGTTACTGGTGGCTTGTGCGCGTTGTCAAAGATAGCACTATTGGTAAGCTTCCCACGTTTGCAGTTACACTGCGCTGTATTAACCTCCTAATTAGGCTATCTTCCTGCTGAGCACATTGAGACTCCCACAGAGCGGTTGGCCCGTCTAAACAAGCACCGGAACCTGGATGTAAGTGTGCTGCAACTCGTGTCTCATGCCACAATACTAACTGTTGTAGCTTTCTGCCGCCATGCTTGGTGACCAGCCCGAACCTACTAGAAGCAAAACCGGCTTCAAGTCTGGCATTCTCAGAAGACGAAAGACGGTAGCTTTTGCGGCGCCAACCTTTGTCGACTATGAAAAAGAGTACTCGGATACGGAAGACGAAGAAGACGAGGCCGAAGCGTTATTTGCGCAGCAGCGCGCTGATGCTAAAAAACAACGTGAAGAAAAGGAGGCTGAGCAGCAGCAACAGACAGCGGCTGGTACCACTACTGCCGCTAAGGAGGACATGGACGACGAGACAGCCAAAGTCAAGCCGCTTTCGACCAAACCGCTCGCAACCAAGCCTCTGACTTCTAGACCGCAGATTGGGGGAAGAAAGGAGTCGACATTGACCGAGATTGCCGAGGGCTCAGACTCCGAGGAGGAAGAGGCCGAAGATGCGGCGTCTCTTACTTCTAGCGGAAAGGGCAGTGGCGTCAGCAGGTCTAGAAATGGGACTGTGCGTAACACCGACTCCTTCTTCAAAGACGACACAGTCGAGACCAAGAAGATTACGCTTACTCCCAATCTTTTGCGCGACGACAATGCCTCGCGTGGATCGACAGAGTCTGGTCCTCGGCATAGACCTAGCCTCGATAAGCTTGAAAAGGAACTGTCACCGGACAAAAAGGACGACAAGAGGAAAAAGGACAAGAAAGAAAAGGACAAGAAGGCTGGTGGTCTTCGTGGATTCTTCTCGCGTAAGGACAAGAAGAAGTTGACCGACGAAGACGAAGAGTCTCTTGGCAAGCGGTCCATGGATACCATGGACTCCCGCGAACGTGATGGAGTCGATGGCGAGACAAGCTCGCCCACACCCGAAGGCCGTTCTACGCCACAACGGACGCCTAGTGGCAGCAAGCTGCAAAAGCAAGCTTTGTCAGATACGGACTCGCCCTCATCAGTGGCGCCCAAGTACATTGTCGAGGGCCCACGCAATGACGTGTCCAATGTGCCGCCAGCATCAATGCGCATCATTGATTCCGACCAGCAAGCAGCAGCCATACAAAAGTCTAACAACAGATTGTCCATGGCACTGCAAATGGACCGCTCCGCGCCTCCGACCATGGCAGCGCCACAGCCCGACCCCAGTTCGGCGCCAGCACAAACAAATGCGGCAAAGAGCCGTATGGAACTCGACGATTCAGACTCGGCGGATGAGGACGAATTCATTATTCAGAATTCTGAAGCGCTCTCGTCGGCCTCGCAAATGGTCGACGCCTCGGCCCAGCCTGCCCCGTTGTCTACGCCCACCAAGGTGTCGCACGGCCACGAATCGCCTGTTGACGTCTCACCCGCCACACCTACCGGCCCGCCCGCGCTCATGGCCGACTCTGCCAGCCAAGACGGCCACTCAATGTCGCCATCACCGTCGCCAGAAATCATGAGTGCAGTCGACGACAGCATGAGCATGCGGCAAACGACAGCGGGCTCTGCGACGTCGGTGTCGCGCTCGAGCGCAGGATCCTCGGCGAGCACGTGGAACGACGACAAGCTGCGCATGTTTTTCGACTCGAGTACCGACGTGCGTGACATGCTTGTCATGGTGTACGACAAGTCGGATGTGGTGCCGGCGGGGCCGGAGCACCCGATTGCCGGGCCGCTGTTCCGCGAGCAGAATGCCAAGCTGGCTGAGATTACAACGCAGTTGGATCATATGCTCGGCGACTGGCTGGCGCGGAAGCAGCGGCTTCGGGGGGCCATTTAGGCTGTTTTCCTTTCTCTCGTAGCCGTGTAACGAAGGCTAATTCTTATTTTTTCCGGCCATTTCCACTCCTTTGTCTATTCCGAAGTCTCCATGGTTGTTTTTGACTTTCTTTTCTTTTCCGCGTCTCAATTTTTCTTTTCTTTTCTTATTTTATACCTCTTCCGTTTCTTTTGGAGACTCTGGATTTTGCTGGTGTTTGTCTTCTTCTTTTTCCTTTTCATCTCTTTACTTTTTTGCTCCCTTTATTGTTTGTTTCTGCTACGTGGGATATCCAAATACTTATCTTCTTTTTGTAACCTTGTGTGATTCCTTTTGTCTCTGTTTTATTGTTCTACTTTTGTGGTGGAAAGGCGTTTTTTTTTTTCTTTTGTTTATTTCTATCAAATTATTTTTTGCAGTGTATTTGTCCTTGTTTTTCATTTGTTCATGTCGAGAACCATGACCTGTGCCTTGTGTTTATATATTTGCTGCATAGTCCAATCTTGTTCATTGCCAACAAAAAGATGATGATTTTTATCAACCAGTCTACTCGCGAGGCCAGGGCTCGACGATGATGAGTTTTCTTATTAACCTATCTCTACCCACAAGGCTCGACACACGATGGGCAATGCCGGAGCCCTAATTACGGCAAGCTACTTGGTATTAACCCTAGTCAGACCGTTACGGTCTGGCGGTACAAAAAAATCTACTAACCCGATTCTACGATCCGGAGGAACGGGACAGCAAAAGGTTACGAAGTGCTCACTACCAGGGTCGAACTGGCGACCTTCGCATTACTTGATATTGCAGGTGC
>JACYXV010000372.1:2787-15785 GCA_016859225.1 Thielaviopsis cerberus | reverse complement strand
GCCACCGTCCGGCATACATGGAGTCCGCTGGTGGCACCGGCGCAGCCGCGCCGCACGTCGTTGGAGGGCCGCCGCCGCCGGCGGTACCCCGAAAGTCGCATCGAAGGGTGAGTGGGCAGCCGCTCATGTATTTTACTGTGTTTTGGCCAGCCAATTGACCCGCCGCTGCCGTGGACACCAGGAGGTTGGGTTTAGGATTTAGGGTTGTTGGGTGGGAGGAGGTGGTTGGGTTGGTATCAAAAAAGGGGTTGTCAAAGAAGAAAAGGGAGCGGTTGTACAGGAGAAGGGAGTTGTACAAAAGGAAAGGGCTGTACAGAGCGAAGAATAAAAGGCATCACAAGACAGTCTGTACAACTTGAAATTGTCAAAATATTACACATCACTGAATACATCTAGCACATTCCGTAAGCGGCAAGAACCAAAGGGTCAAAGATATAGCATCGCAAGAGATCATAACATTACAAGTCGTATCACCCATCCAAACCCAGACAACCAAACCATAACCCCTTCAACTTTCTACTACATCATAGCCTCGGGCGCTGCGCCACTTCTCCGGTCGTCGTTGCGTTTTGCCATGTACTTTGAGAATGTGCGCGACAGAGCGCGCTTGCAGCTGGCCTTTTGGCTGCCAATGAAGCTCTGGATAGTGACTTCAATGGCACGGTCAATATCTTCTTGCAAACAGTGGTCGGATAGACGCATACGGCAAAAGGCTTCTGTGATGCGCATGACGGCTTCAAGATGACGCACCTGGGAATGTTAGTATATATAGACATGGTAGACGAGCAAAAAGAGACCTACCGTAATCGGATACGCGCCTGTAATCATCGACTCCCGACGCATGTCGGCAAACAACCGTGATACCTTGTCAATCTCCATCTGGTACAGCTTTGGGCTAACCTTCCTCCGCGCATACGCAATGTATTTGCGCAGCAAGTCCTGCGGAATTGGCCCGTCCTTGCGCTGGCCAAGAGCCTCCCAACTTTCCAGCTCACGTAGAGCTTCGACTTCCTCGAGCGACTGTGCCGGCGGCTCAGGACCGGGGTCGCCGACGCCCGCATGCTTGAGCTCAGCCCACTTGGCGCGCGCATTGGCCATCTTGATGCGTTCCGAATGAATTGTCTTTTCGAGCTCGATGCGTGATTCCATCCACATGGGGTGGCTGACTTCGTGAGAGTCAGTGATGAAGCGCGCTAGGCGGGCGTCTTCTTCGGGGTCGACAACGTCGCGGACTACGCAGAGAATGTCGAAACGAGACAAAATGGGCTCCGTCAGCTCGACGTTGGCAGAGAAGGGAATAGTGGAGTTGTACCGGCCACCAATCGGGTTGGCGCCGGCAATAATGCCACAGCGGGCCTGCAACGTAGTCACAATACCAGCCTTGGAAATGGAAATGGTCTGCTGCTCCATGGCTTCATGGATTGACGTCCGGTCCTGGTCATTCATCTTGTCAAACTCGTCAATCAAACACGTGCCTTTGTCGGCCAACACGAGCGCGCCGCCCTCCAGCGTCCACTCGCTTGTCACGGGATCACGGCGCACACTGGCCGTTAAACCGACAGCTGAGGCACCCTGACCGGTAGCAAACACAGCCCGCTGGGCTGTCTTTTCCGCGTACTTGAGCATCTGCGACTTGGCTGTACCGGGATCGCCTAGGAGCAGCACATTGATATCGCCACGGATATGATGCGAGCCCTTGGTGGTCTTGGCGACACCGCCAAACAGTGACAGGGCCACGGCCGTCTTGATGTCACGGTGGCCGTAAATACTGGGGGCAATCGATTCGATAATCTGATCGACAATATGCGGGTTCTTGGACATTTCGCGCAGCTTCATTTCATCCTCCTCGCTAATGTTGAAGCCCTCTAGATCATCGTGTTCCTTGGTGATGCTGTTCGCCTCAAGGATTGTGGCAAACACAGGGAAGCCGTTGCGGTTGTTGAGCTGGGCGTCGTAGCTGTTGCGGTAGATGCCAACCACTTCAATCTCGTCGCCAGGCTTGCATGAGTCAATCAAATCCCATAGCAGGATAACCTCCCGGTGACGCGGTAGACGGCCGGCCGGCACCTTGCCCGGCGACTCCTGCAGCGTAATCTTTTGGTAGTTGCGGTAGACAGTCTGATCGGCATTGAGTGTAAACGGACCACGTGACTGGCAGTTCATACAAAACGTCACCTTGACCTCGACGTTGGACTCTTGCTGGAAGGGACCAAGCGTCACACCGCACTTGGTGCAGTCAAATTTGACGTACTTGAGCTGCGGAAACACACCAGTACGGCGTGTCACCACACCGCTAACCGACACAAGGCTGTTAAGGTGGCTCTGGCGCAGACGACGCAGGGTGTAGCTGACGGGTAAATTGGTAAAGCGCACGTGGACCTCGGGCTTAATGGTCGTGTATGAAGGAAAGCTCTCGACAAACATTTCCATGGCCACTTCATCAAACAGCTTGAGCACCTGCGTGGGCGCATTGGTGAGCATATAGGCTAGCGCAGCCTGGCGTTCAACCAGCGTTTCATAGGGGATATGCAGCGACTCGGCGTTGGCGGCAGCCAGCTCAAAGATTTGTGAGCCGTAAATCGAGACGCCCTCGTTGTCAATCGAACTTGTCAGAAAGCGGCGGAACTCGCGCTGAATGGTCCGCTGGGCTGCCGGCGTCGTAACCCAGTCAGCCAGTTCCGTGGTCTTCATATCAGACAAAATCTCCGAGTCTAGCTCCTGTTCCATAATGTCCATGTCCATATCGGCCGGCTCGTCATAGGCATTGCGGTGGCGACGCGTCTGGGCCGTCAGATCTAACTCGTCCTGGTCAAAGTCGCTGTGCAGAAGCGCCATAGGAAAGTTGCGACTGCGCTGCACCTCGCGGTCTCGGCGGTCCATTTTGTCTTCAAGGGCTCGACGAGAGGCCTCATCCATCTGTTCGTAGTCTTGGTCGTCAATGCCAATGCCCTCGTACACATCCTCTGAGTTTCGGCCAATATAGTCGTCCATGAAGTTGTCGGTAAACAAATCGACTTCGCCTTCGGCCATTTCGTCCATCTCATCTAGGTTATCATCGTCGAGATCTTCAATCTGGTCGTCTTCAATAATATCATCGTCATCGGCACCGTGACGCATGGTGTCACTGGGCATGGGCGGCGACGAGCCAACCGGCGGGCTGGATGCGAGCGAATCGCCATCATCGCGGCTGCGGGACCGTTTCCGGCTGGGCCGCGACGGACCAGGTTCGGGGCTGTCGCGAGGGACGGGCGGAGAGCTGCGGTAAGGTGTTAACAGAGCGATTGCGGTTGTGGGACAATCGCAGGCTGCTGGAAAATTGCAAGCCAAGAGAGACTGCAGACCATCAGGGGATGCAATCAACGCACCTCATTATTTAGCACTGGTTGTAACCGCCAATTGGTTGAATTGGATGTGTAAATTGATGGAATGGTGCGGCACTGGCGAGGCTGAGAAAATTCAAACTACCAAGTAAACAAGTCGTGATAGTTGATTGGGTGTTTGGCAATTGCTGTGGAGGGGAAATTTGGCCCAAGCAAATGATAGTGCAAACAAGGGTAGGCACGCGTCTGTGCAGTTGCCAGGCAAAGACGCGTGGTCAGCACCGTGTAAAGTGGTTTTTTAAATGGGGACAGTCTCTCGCGTCCTGTGCACAGTATAAGCGCACTGTAACTGTAAGGAACGCGATTATTGCATTCTTAGACGCATCGTCAACCCTTCAGAAGCGCATTGTCTTCTTTTTTCTCTGTTTTATCAACGACGTACTTACAACTTTCATTTCTACTCATTTAAACGACTCCCATCATGGACGCTTCTGGTTCCCCATCTGCTTCTACTGGCGCACCACAGACGAAGCTTGGGCGCAGCGATAGCATCTCCCAGCAGTCTGAGAACTCGCAGACAGCCGCCGAGTGTGTTTTTACATTTTGTTTAGTTTTTATTATTTCTTTATGCTGACTTCATTCTAGCTTTATTCGCAATCAGATGCAGCTTGAAGCTGAAGCGCGCGAGGCCATGCCTTTTGTAAGCATATCTTTGTCTACATCGCAGCTCTTTGTTGTCTAGAGCTATGTAACTAACCAACTTCTGTTAGAGCATCGACACATGCACATATTCCCGCGGTCCATTACGCCAGAGCATATTTTCATGTCTCACGTGCAACCCTCCCCCGGCCAATCTCTCAGATCCATATGAAGCTGCCGCCGGCATCTGCTATGCCTGCTCGGTCCAATGCCACGGCGATCACCAGCTCGTTGAAATCTTTTCCAAACGTAACTTTACGTGCGACTGCGGCACTACCAGAATGCCCGAGGCCAGCCCGTGCAATCTGCGTGCGCATGCCAAGACTGGTAAGCCTGGGGCCATTGGCGATACGGCCGCCGAGAATCTGTACAATCACAACTTTCGCAACCGCTTCTGCTCCTGTAAGCAGGAATACGATCCGTTTTCGCAAAAAGGGACCATGTTCCAGTGCTTGGGCTTGGGGTCTCATCTTGAAGGTGGTTGTGGCGAGGACTGGTATCACCCAGGGTGTCTTGTAGGCCTCGGACCGGACTGGTTTGAAAGGGACAAGACGGCCGAGGATAAGGCTGTACCCGTGGATGCCATGGTGGCAGGTGAGGATGAGGAAGAAAACGACGAAGAGGTACCGATGCCCAAGGGCTTTCCAGATGAAGATGCCTTTGAGACATTCATTTGCTTCAAGTGTTTGGATGCGCATCCATGGGCAAAGAAGTATGCCGGCCAGCCAGGCTTTTTACCAGCCGTTTTTACAGAGCCAGCGGGGGGACAAGGCTCGGGACGAGGCCAACAGCAAAACCAAGGCCGAGGCTGTGGAAGAGGCTACAACCGAGGCCGAAACTGGTGAATCAAAAAAGAGAAAGGCTGGCTTTCTTGAACCCAGCGATGCTAGTGCAGCCGAAGCCGATTCCAAGCGGGCCAAGACTGCCAGCGTAAAGCCCACCGCCTGCGCAATCGCCGCCATCACTCCTCCCACCGCCCCCTTTTCCCTTTTCTGCTGCGAAACCTTCCGCGCCCACCTCTGTGCCTGTCCTGCCTGCTCTGCTCTCACGCTCCCCTTCCCACATCTCCTTACCGAAGAGTCGCTTTACCAGCCCTCCCTGTCCACCGCATCGCAAGCCGATGGCCACTCAACCGCGGGCAGCGGCAGTCTATACGAACGCGGCGAGAGTGCGCTCAAAAATGTCGACCGTGTACGCGCCATCGAGGGTGTCATGGCGTACAATATGATGAAGGAGAAGCTGAAGCCACTGTTTGAGCAGTTTGCCGGCAGTGGCAAGGCGATTGGTGCCGACGATATTAAGGACTATTTTGCAAAGCTGCGAGGCGACGAACAGGGTATGAGGGATGCGCAGAAGGCGGTGGCGGAGGGGTCAGCGCGGGATGCTGATAAGCGCCATGAGCAGGGGGGTTACTAAGAAAGGGCGTAGCAAGTAGGGAACAAACAGTACAGACACGTAGCGCCGAACATGGTTCAGCAAACACTATCTTCATCACATCTTGACCAAACACCGTCTTCATCGTATCAGCAATAAATAGCCTTGTCCGAGCACTCTAGCCCAACAAACATTATGTATTCGTCATCACTTGCAGATTTACTATTCCAAAATCAACAATCAAAATTCCCTTTAGTCTACGCTGATACGCATTAACCGGTCCACCCACTGCTTCAATCTCAACTTCTCCTTTAGTAGCCGTCTCTGTGCTTCGACTGCCTTGTATCTCCTCTCTTCGTCTTGTCTCATCCGTTCGCCCTCTTCCATCATCCGCTCGCTCTCGATTCTCCTCCGCTCTTCCTCGGCAAGTATCCAATTCTCCGCCCTGCGCGCCTCGAGCTTCTTGGCCATACGGCCCATGCGCGTAAATGCAGCTACTGAAGAGGCCGCTGCTGCAGCCGCCGCCGTTGCAGCCGCCGCCGCATTTGCAGCGACTGCTGCTGCCGGGAAGTTGAAATCATCGTCTTCATTGAGCCAGTCGCTAATGGAAAAAGGGCCCTTAGGTACGACCCATTCCTCGTGCCAGACTTCCGGAGGAGTATCACAGGCAGTGGCCAGATCGGCGGGCACGGCATTTCCAAAGACCTTCTAGGCATTTGTTGAGCCTGTGCTTTCCGCCGTCATCGGCCGCTGCGGCATGTCGAGTTGATTTAGCGGACGGGGTCCGCCGGGCGCGCTCCCAAACGAACTAGAGCTGCGCTCCATCATGGAGACTTCGTCAAAACTGTCCACATCAATTTCGTTTTCACCGTCCATATCGTCGGGCTTGGCAGCTGCCATCTCAGCCTGTACCATGCTTAAGCGTATCTTTTCCTGGATATCAATCAGGTCGTCGTCATCGCTCCACGACGGGTCATCATCGGGGACTTGCGGCATGGCCAGGCGCTTCCAGAAGCGCACTTCCTGACGGTGTGCAACATCGTCAACTTTGCGCTGGTGGCGAACTTCGTCTTCAGCGAGGTGTTTGCGCAGAAGACGAATTTGTTCGTGGGCGTTGCCAGCGTGTTCCTGCATGTCCCAGATTTGTTCACGCAGGCGGCAGTTTTCAGCACGGGCGTCAGCCAGTTGACTGCGGTATGACTGGTGCCAAGCCGAGACATCCATGAGATGCTGTGCCTTGTAGCTATGGAATTGTTGCAGCATCGTCTCCATGGTTTGGCGAAATTCTTGCAGGAGCTTCATGTTGGAGTCACGACTGTGCTTGGCCTTGTCCAGCGACTCGTTCATGATGGACATTTGCTCCTCAAGATTAGCGTTTTGAGCTGTTGAGCAAGTCAGTTGATGAGCCTTTCGGTGTGGCTAAATCAAGGCCAAAACTTACTGTTGAGCTTTTCTAACGATCCATCAATCAAGTCCTCGCTTGAAGTATTGTGATCGCGCGCGCCTTGACGGATCTTGCCGATATTGCTCACAATGTCTTCCGTCTTTTTGCGATTATCATTGAGCTGCTTCGAAAGCTCTTCGACCAGGCTCCAAATGTAATTAAGCTCTGCTTGGTAGCCCGCTGGCGTTACAGCGCCACCGACTGATGCGCCGTTTCCGGCATTGTTTCCGTTAGACGCGTTCATCGTGGGGATGCAGAAGAAAATGTCAAGTTGACAATTGACTTTTAATAGCTGCAAATCAGTATGGCTGATGACGGGAGAAGAAATGAAATAATTCAATTGTCCAGCAAAATATACCAAACAAAGCTGTTCAGTGTTTGCTGATTCTTGATTATATAAGCGCACAAGTAAAAGTTGGTAGAATAAAAAAATGGTCAAGTCAAAGTGTTGATAGATTGATGGCTCTCTTGTTCCCTTAATTCGCTGCAATTTCCAGTGATATTGTTGTTGTTGTGGCGTCTTTACTGTGTATACAAAAGCTATTCACACTGTTTCTCCCATTACCAGGTTGAACTCCCTGGTTAAACCTCGGCTCAACCGACGTTGCACCAGACCCTAAGAAACCCTACTTCATTAACACTTTACAAGTACGCCCTATGAACTGAACCAGTGTAAGGATTTTGATTAGGCAGTTTTATAATATTGTATTATGGAAACAACAGAGTAGAAAGTTAGTAAAAGGCTTTTTACTTGGTTGACATTGAACTGGTAGTTTTACCTGTTTCTCTCATCTACAGCAAAGTTCAAATCGGCGAAACTTGAGATCAAACAGTTGCACAGGATGTACCGTCTCTTGTAATTGATGCTTCTCTTGTTGCCTTATATATCTTCCATGCTCGGGAGATAAGATGCCCCAAACTTAATTTACGAGTTAGTAGTATAGATTTCTATTACTATCTCCCAGTTATTCTTCTTACCGTCTTTCAATGATGTTCTCTTCTTCATTGTAAACAAAGACCTAAACCAACAGAACGCTTCGTAGACAACGCAGGCTTAATCATGGGCTTAGAGTATGGGTTGACTAAGCCCTGGTAATTGTATGAAGCATAGCCAAAAGTAGCCTCCTAGGGAGTAGTTATGCAACAATTGTGGAATAACTCATAGCGGTTTCAATTCTCTGGCTGTTTCTACAAAAGCTTGGTTAGCATGGCTATCTTCGTTTAGTTGATACGACTCACGAAAATATCAGGGCAAAGGCACTGACTGAGTTCATATCGGTTCTAATACTCTGTTTGTTTTTTGAGTTCAGTTGACTTGGCTAGCCCACTGAGCGAGTCTCTTCTATGACTTTCTCTCGTAATACGGTTTGTAGCGGTCAAAATTGGAATCAGAGTCGTAGAACTGTATGTGGGTGACGGAGCAACGGCTTTGGGGCTGTGGCATAGACATATGCATGAAAAGAAAGACGTAGTTTTATGGCGTTGACGTTGGGAGAGGTGGAGTTTGTCAATAAAGGTCGGGTAACACAACAAGGTATTAGATGATATACCGAAACCTTTTGCAGTTGCCTCTTCTCTCCAGGCAAAACAAGATTGTCATTTCGGTTTATGGGCGTTTGCAGCAAGCCTGCCAGGTAGAGTTCAGACTCCTGATAGGTATTGGATTGCAAAAACCGAGCCCATACTATATCAAGGTAGCTGTATTTAACGCACATTGACGTGAGCGTTTGGATAGTGACGATCGAGCTGCAAGGCCGGCAGCCGCCGAGTAGAAGCTCCTGAATAATCAAGCTCTATATGATTCCTATCACGCAACTACTACAGCTGTAATTACAAACACGTGCCTCTCGAAGTTGAACTATTTATATTAGATATAGTAAAATCAAAAAAACGAAGCAATGCGAAAGCTCGCAACATACTCCTGACTGAATACAATCAATCAAAATTCAACGCAAAACAAAGCAAAATCCGCAAACTATAAAAAAGGTGTAGAAAACAAAAGGCATCAAGCAAATAAAAAATGAATAAAACGCCGTAAGCCATAGATATCAAATGCCCCCCAAAACAGAGCAAGAAACAAGCAGGAAAAAGGAAGCATAAAATCAATCTCTATATCGTGAATAAATGCGGCGGCCGCATCGAAACGGGCAGTGCGATTTGGTTTGCCGTAAAAAAAGGGCATAAACGTCGGGCCGTGTAAAATGAAAACGAGAAAGGCCGTCAATATAAAAGCAAGATGCAAGATGCCGATACATCTTCTTTGTTATCGTTTCGTAGATCGGGTGAATAAATGACAAGAAAGAAGAAAAAGAGAAAGGAGCCCTCGTTTCTGTGAAGCACGAAGAGACTCTTGAGAATCCATAATCAAAAAAGAAACAAAGAGGCAAAGAGGCAAAGAGGCAAAGAGGCAAAGAGGCAAAGAGGCAAAAATCCCTCCAAAAAAAAAGAAGAAAAAAAGAAGAAAAAGGAGGATTAAAAGCCCAGGTGCTTAACCTTAATCCACTCAAAGTTGCGCAGGCCTAGGTTCAGCCCATTCTCCGTCCACCACTCCCGCACGGCGTTCTGATCGCCAAAACTATCTTCTAGCGCCTCTTCAATGGTGCACGTGCGATAAGGTACTTTGTGTCTCCGCCCCTCCATGCCAGGTAGCTCGCCCCGCGCATAGCGCATCCACCACGTGAGCACATCAAGATGCTGGTTTGTTGTCGGTGCCGTGAGAATTTCTGTGTCGTACACCAGCTTGTCGTCGCCTTGCAGCTGGCGCCACAGCTCCAGCACCTCAACGCGGCCCCACAGCGAGGCCATGCGCGGGATGTTGTCGCCGTGGGCAATGGCGATGCCAGATGTGTGCCACCAGCGAATTACGTCGAGCTGATTGTGTTGGGCGGCAACGAGCAACGAGCGGCCGGGTCGCGGGGCAATCGATTCGTCTTGCATTGTCACGTCGCGCCACCACTCGAGCACGCGCAAGTGGCCTCGGCCACTAGCCTGTTCAAGGGCTTTTTCGGTGTATAGCATGGGAAGGTCAGAGTGGCGCCACCACCAGTCGAGGACGTGAGTGAATCCGTTTTCCGAGGCGCCATCTACGGCATCGACCGTGTAAAGCTGGCTGTGGCGGCCTTTCAAGGTCGGGCTGCGTTTCCAAAAGTCGAGCACGTCGGTGCGGCCGTAGTAGACCGAGGCCATGAGTGTGAAGGAGGCTTTGTCAAAAGCTGCCTTGAACAGGTCGGGGCGGTTGGCTTCGAGATATTCGAGTACTGAAATAAGCGAGAAACGCACAATCAGCTTGATGGTGAGCGGTGTCAGCTCTTTGAAATCCGGGGGAGCTTGGGAAAGCTTGTGACAGATGACGGCCTGAGATCCACGCAGCGTAATGTCTTCAAGTTCTATGCCAAACAGGAACCCAGGGGTCTTTGTCTTGTCAGCCTTGCGAGACTTCCAGGCATCCGGCTCCGGGATATGAGAGTATATTCCAAGCGCCTGCGCCAGCTCCCAATCACCGGTAAAATCCATAATCATGGACCACAGCTCCAGTGGCAGATGGACGTATGACAAGCGCTGGTTGCCGTTGATTGCGTTAAACGGTGCAGTGACGTCAAGATCACGGCCAATGCTAAACAAATCGGCCTGGTTGCGAATAATGTGAATGACCTCGTTGAAGCCTGACCAGTGCACAATACGTTTGCTCTCAGTCGTGTTATCGTAGTGCCACTGGATGGGCGAGAGCGTGCGGATCCACGGCCAGTTAGTCTGAATTTCATCAAACTGGCGTTGCGTCATGTGGTTGGCAAGACACTGACGACTCATCCCCGGCACGAGCAATATGCGCTTCGAAGTATCCCAGCCACGTAGGATGCGGAGCAACATGGTATCCGCGAACCCAGCCAGCATTTTGGAAATGGCATCCGCGTCAAGGGGTGCCAGCACCAGAATATCGGCCCAGTCGACCAAGTCGCAAGCCTGTTTGCGGTACATTTCGAGCTCGTTGGGGCTCTGGCGAGCAGCAAGGTGTTGTTGCTGTTGCTGTTGCTGCTGTTGCTGTTGCTGCTGCTTAAGCAGATCTGGCGGCGGAATGGCAAGACTGCGGTTATGCCAGGTTGTACATGTCTGTTCGAGACGCGGAACCGGATCGTCAACGACAGCTCGCATCTCAATGTTGTGGCTCTTAGACAGGCGCACCACTAGAGCCTGGGCCCATGACGTATCGCGGCTGCCCGTAGAGGCAACCAGGAGATGCAAGTTTCGTGACCGGGCAGAGTCACCCAGCGACAGGGCGGGCGAGGCTGTCCTAAAGCGTCGAGAAATATCCGCCATTTACGACGCAGTTGTGGGCATCACTTTTTAACGGAAACGATTTGGTTGGGGGAGGGAGGGAGGCAAAGTGCCGTCGAGAGTGTGCGAAAATTGGGCGTGATTCAAAAAGGCTCGTAGATGTTGTTAGGCGCAGATTTAAAAGATCAGTGAGGCTATGTTTGCGTTATTATCGCTTTTGCGTTTGCTGCTCTGTCCAATCGGACCGGGCTGATTGAGTTTGCTTGGTTTGCTGTAGTTGCGTTTTTCGCTCTTTCTCCTTGTCTTCTTTTCTTTTGTTACGTTTGTCTAGCTCTTGCTTGCTTGATTGTGCGTTTTTTGCTGATCGGTATTGCTCGGCGTTCGTTTTCCTCAAAGACAAAAAAAGCCCGAAAAAAATAGAAGTAGGGAAAATAAAAAGGAAGGAGGTGGTAGTTTCTGGTAAATAAAAGACGACTCCGGACCTCGTGAATTGAAAAAACAAAAAAAAACAAAAAACAAAAAAAAAAAAAAAAAAGCAACACACAAAAAATTGATAGAAGAGACAAATGCGAAAAATACCAGACCCGAGAAAAGCATAAGAAAAGTATGGCCAAAGCCAAATCCTGTGTGCTCACTAAAAAAAAAAAAAAAACTGACCAATATTTATCAGCCGCTCTTGGTTTGGTTGACGTCTGGGATATGTGGGGCCGAATGATCTGCGGCAAAGTCAACTGAGGTCGAACCTGCTGCTGCGGGTGCGGCCATTTCCAATTCACGTGACAGACACCAGAGTTGGACCAAGTGGTTGTTTTGTTATTTCCAAGGTCTATTTTATACCCAATTTACGCAAGTTCTTCATGATGGCGCTCAGCAACA
Source organism: Thielaviopsis cerberus (assembly GCA_016859225.1). Taxonomy (NCBI): domain Eukaryota; kingdom Fungi; phylum Ascomycota; class Sordariomycetes; order Microascales; family Ceratocystidaceae; genus Thielaviopsis; species Thielaviopsis cerberus. Next base: position 3,800 of record JACYXV010000372.1, on the reverse strand, counting down.
CAAATCATTTAGGGTTGCCCGTTTTTCGTCCAATGACATCACCACATTTATTTACGCCAAGCCAGAGAAGTTGAGCTGGCACGGAGCCAAAAGCCTAGGCCGTGCCCTACCAAATCTCCTCCACCCAGGATACCCCGCGAAATGCTGCATCTCCCAGCTCCTTTGTCTGGGCCCCGCCATACTCCACAATGGCTTCCTTGACGATTGCCTTGACCGCGTCTGCCATCTTGCGCGATCCGCCGCACACATAAAATACGGCCTTTTTGTCTACCCATTCTGCCAGTTGTACTTTGTCTTTACGCAGGAGATCTTGCACATAGACTTTGTTTTGGGCGTCGCGCGAAAATGCTGGCTTGAGGGCAAGCTGCTGCTCTGTTTCTAAAGCCCTCCATTCACTGGCAAAGTGGAAGTCGTTGGCTTCATTCCGACAGCCAAAGTACAGTGTTGTTGGCCCGATGCTAGCCGCAGAATTGGACCACCGTTCCTGGATAAGGCTGCGAATAGGGGCAATACCTGTACCTGTAGCGATACAGACAAGTGGTTTCTGAGCATTCGCAGGACCATAGACTTTGCTTGACGACGTTGTAAAAGAGACGTACATGTTGGTGTTGGTGGGGAGATCTTCAAGATACCTCGAGACAAGGCCACGACGAACCCGTTTGAGCACTGTGCGGTACTTGACTAGTGCTACCAAAAGATCAACCTCGATTGTTCCAGTTGCTTCGTCAATTTGCGGCCAGTTGGCGATGCTGTACTGCCTCGCCCGAATCATAGGGAATATGTCCAAAACAGCCTCAACGGGGATGCGCACCGTTTCAAACTCTTGCAGGACTTCCAGAATAGAACGCCGAGGCCGTGTAGCGTAGTCGTAATACTCATTAGAAAACTCCGGTTTACTAAAGTCTAGCAACCGCTCTTTCTGGTCTGGGTCTGAGGCAAAGTGAGACAGCTTTTCAAAAAAGGTTCTGGACGGGACAGCAAATATGTCGAGGCTGTGAAGAAGCAGATCCGTA
>JACYXV010000371.1:0-15828 GCA_016859225.1 Thielaviopsis cerberus | reverse complement strand
GTTGCTGTTGTTGTTGCTGCTGCTGCTGCTGTTGCTGCTGCTGCTGCTGTTGTTGGAGTCTAGCCTGTAACTGGTGTTGTGCTTGCCCTTGTAATTGTTGCTTCTGCTGTTGAAGTTGTGCTTGGGCCTGAGCCTGTGCTAGCTGTTGAGTTTGAGCATTTTGTTGCGCTTGTACTTGCGCTTGTGTTTGTGCGGCAGAAAGCTCCTGCTTAGCTCCCGCAGAAGGCGGCTGTGACTTGATTTGCTGCATGTGGACCTGCTGGGCTTGCACTTGTGCCTGAGCCTGGGCCTGAGCATGGGCTTGTTGCTGTTTAGCTTGCATTTGAAGTTGAGCCTGTGACTGCGCCTGCTGCTGCATCTGTGCATGAGCCTGCGCCAAAGCATGTACCTTGGTCTGAGCTAACGCATGCACCTGAGCACTGTCCGGTACCTGGCTAGGTGTATTGTTGGCCTGAGATCGGTTCTGGGGCCACTGACCAGTTGGCGGTACAGGGGCCTGTCGAGGCTGACCAGATGTGGGAACAGCAGCCCCGCTTTGCAAAGGCTGAGATCCATGTGCTGACCGTTGCGCAATGGGTGTGTTGTGAACTGGCGTATACGGACGCTCCCATTTTAGTGATTGTCCTTGGGCGGCTGATTGCGCCACGGGAGACTGTGCGGCGGCAGCCTGCTGAGACTGAGTTGCAGGAGCCGAAGGTGTCTGAGGCGTTGCCACAGCAGATTCCCCAGTGTTTGGTGCCCGTGCAGTAGCGGCAGCAGCAGCAGCTGCTGCTGCTGCAACAAGCGCGGCTTGACTTTGTGCTGGGGTTTGATGTTGCTGTTGTTGCAACTGCTGGACTTGTGCTGGACTCAGTGTCGTCTGCTGTGGCTGCTTAACCTGTTGCGGTTGCTGTGGCTGCGGTTGTGGCTGCGGCTGCGCAACTTGAGCGGCTGCTTGGGGCTGTGGTGGCTTTGGTGGTAATTGGTGGAACTGCGGCTGCTGATGCTGCATCGCAGGTGTTCCATTCGCTGATGCGGGAGCTTGAAGCACTGGAGACTTTGCAGGCGCCTGGAGAACATGTGACGACACAGAAGAAACAGACGATCTCGCAGTTGCAGGTTGTATTGCAGCATGTTGTGCTACCGGCGACGGTGTCGTACTTGGCCGGGTCGTTGCAGGCAAAAGTGCCCTGGGAGCTTGTTGTTGTAACTGTTGTACCTGTGCTTGAGGCGTATGCGGCGACTGGCTCTGTGACGGTAATCTAGAGGTGCCGTTTTTCTTAAGCGACATTTCTGGGCCAGGAGCAGCGAGTGGTGAGGCTACAGACGAGGCTGAAGACGATGTTTGCGGGTGCGAAACATGGTGTGAAGTTGAACTATGATTTTGGAGAATTTGTCGTGGAATCACACCAGCAGGAGCAATCGCCACCGCATTTGGTAAGCCAACGCCTGATGCAGCGGCAGCTAGTTGGCTAGCGGGTATTGATGTATGGCCTGAGCTCTTGAACAAGGCCTCACGAATGCGCTTCTGCTCAGCTTCCTGATCAGCCTGTCTCTTTGCCGTTTCTTGGTCTCGCTGGGCATCAGCCAAGACCTCCTTTTTTAAACGTGAGTAGTAGATCTCGCCAAGCTTCCGATCAATCGTCGTAATCTTTTGGTAGTTGTCCCATATGAGGTCGGGTGTGAGTTGCGACGGCGGGTTCGTCAACTCAGCCAGAAAGTGATGGCGAAAGAGACCCCACAAGCGGCGCGGGGTCAAGCGTGCCTCGTCGAATTCGTCGGTTCCATTTATAAACTCGTTTGCAATGAGCTTTTTGCTAAGAATCGAAAAGTCTAGCGTCTGAAACACGTGGATGGCGCGGAACAAATAGTACGACTCGCGGGCCGTAAAGGCCTCGGGCGGCAGTTCTGGCGGGTCCATACAGTGTGGCCGGGGTGGGTTTTGTCGGTTATCAATGGAGCCGGCTGAGGGCAGCCGCTGCTGGGCGGTCGCCAGTGTTAATTGGAGCGTGGCTGCGGAGGCCGGAGTTGAATGCGAAGAGTGCGGAGTGCGGGTTGAATGCGAAGAGTGCGGGTTTGGGCCTTGGAGCGGGTGTTGAATTTGGAGAGTCGGGACTGATTGGCAAATATGCGCCGGAGTGTCGTCGCGAGTCGTTAAGAATTAGTTACGCTGAGTATGCCAAAACGGGCTTCTATAATGGGTAATTAAAGGTTAGAACATGGCCTTCCAATGCAGCAAAACAAAAAGAGAAAAGAAAAATTCGTCATAGTAGCCTTGTGCGCAAGGCTATGTGTAGGATCCACTTAAAAGCTGGGAAAGCCAGAAAACTTGCTTTGTGAAAGGCTGCAGGCAATAAAATGACAAGCAACAAGGCGGAGAAACAGGCGTCGCGCAAAAAACCAAGGGTGTATTTTAATGGCGAGCTTGGTTACTGATTCATTCGCGTGTATAGATGTGAGCAACGATGGAAAAAGAAGATAAAAGTACACGATATTATGAAGAGAGTGAATTAAGTGGAAGAATATTGATACACGGCAAACTTGGGGCCAATAAGTGCCAGGGAATAAAAAGGTAAAGGACTGTGAATTGAAATGAACCAAAAAAGCGTGTTTGCAAGAAGTGAAATCGCCCAGGTAAAAAGTCTTTGTCTGGCTCGGTTTAGTCGGTTCTGCATAGAAGCTGGGAAAAACAGGGAAACATGAAAAATTCAACGTTTCCTCTTTGGCTGCTCGCAAGGCAGCGTCGGTGAGTGTATAGTTAGGGTTAAGGGTCTCGGTGAACATCACGTGGAGGGGCTGTTGCACAAATTATTATGCAAGCGCGCGTTATGCTATCTTGCCTTTTGCACAACATCCCTGGGATCTGGCCTTGAACCCAATCAAGTTCAACCCTGGACCCCAGATTCCTTCTTCATTTGCTGAGAGAGCTTTTTCGCCAATTTAGGGCCATCACTGAAGGGTCAAGTTGACATGATGATCCCACTAATTCCCCTTTCAAAAACTCCGATACGCTCTAGGGTATAGGTGCTGTCAGTGACGCAGAGCTACTGGTGATTATCGTGTACTACGGCTGTAGTTACCAGTGCAGAATAAAGAAGTAAAGATACCTTGCCAGTTAGGCGCTGGACGGCAAGCTGCCATGGAAGGAGCAAGAGGAAGCCCTCGTTAAAGGGGCGAGATTGGATTTTGGTTGCGTCTAGGAGTTGTTGATTTCTCTGTATTTTTCTTGGTATGGTTATGGGCAAAGGTGGTACTAGTAAAGCTAGCCTACATAATCAAAGTACTCAACATGAATGAGAAAAAAAAAGAGGGAGAAAAAGAGAGAAAACAGAGGCGTCACTCATCTTGGCCCGTCACATTCGATTGAATTTGGCTGATGACACGCCTCAAGGGCCTGTGACGATCTTCTGCAGGTCACGTCACAGAGCCCCCGCGACCAAGCTGGAGCCCCATCATATAGTAAGTCTATGGGGCCAGGCAAAATTAGGCATTAGGATGATAGTCCTCCTGACCCTTTTTTTTCCTGCTTGGCTTTTGGTGGAGGTGCAACAATGCAAGCACTATAACTCGTCTCTTAATCTGCCCGACATGTACATAAGTTACAACCTCCCTCTTGGGTTTAGCACTGTACTTGTTCCTGGATTTCACGAGAAATAAGAAAACATGGAAAACCTAAGGCGAGCATGGGACAAGGGCACTCTATTGCAGCCTTGACTTTCTCTTTCTAGAAGCTGTAAAAACAACAACCTGGAAAGTGCAGATGGAAATTTCCGAAGCTTTTACAGACAGAAGCGGCCACTGCCAGGAAGTTGTTTTGCTATTGTCAGGCGGTGTATGTACATGTATTGCAAGTAGATCAGGGCACTCACTCACTGAGCAATTTAAAACAAAGCGGAGAAGATAATGGATTATGTGTTTGCTCTTAAGAGACATTTACAACCTACTTGCCCCTCATCTTGACAGCCGACTCTTCCAACCATATGACCAAATCTTCACAGCCACGGGCGTCTTCTCTTCTTCAATTGTTCCCACGCACTCAACTCTGCTTTAGTTCTCGTGGCAGTCTTGTAAGACAGGGCAAGCGTTTGATAGACATGAGGGACGAATAATCAGGCGGTGAATCCGCCGTTCTTCTCTAAGCGTCTTTTCGGGCGGCGCTTAGAATTTAATGACGTCTGTTGATCTGGCTGCTTTCGGATGTTTTTATTTCTTTATTCTTTTTCATGACATAGGAAATGGTAAGACGGGGCGTTTGGCTTGTATGCCTCACTATAGTTTGTTGGGCAAAGTATCCTCGTCGTTGTAATATCAACGACAGAAACCAGCTGTATTTAGCACCAGAATATGCCTAATTTCACATTGTTTATTTGGAGTCACAAAAAAAGAAAAGAAAGAGAAAGAGAAACGGCAGGCCGCCGGCCATTGAGCTGAGCCCTTCTAAAGCCTCTAATTTACAGTGACTTGTTTCAGAAGGGTGAAGCCGACACAACCCAAGCCGTTAATGCCTCCCTTTATTGCCTGCTTTATTCGTGTTGCGCCTCTTGGTTTTCCTTGGTACAAGGGCAGCGTACCTCATATTTGGTTCGTCGCTGTAAGCCGTCTGAGCCAAAAATGCCATTTATGCCGGTGCCGTTGACAGGCTTCTAATTACTTTGGTGGCCGAGACTCTGGAATTGGAAAACAAAAAGAACAAAGCCACAACTTTGGGCGGCACAGACCAGTAAAAGTTGTTAGGGGCTTAAGCTTGGTTGTGCAGAGAAAGCTTGTGCAGAGTAGATTGTTAACAAAGGGGGAAGGTATAGCATGCGATCTTTACATTGTAGAGTGGTAGTCTGTATGCTCGAAGTACATGGCCCTTTTTTGTGCCTTTTATTCTTGTGTTTTACATGACTTGAACAACTAGCACGACGGCAAGACAAACTAGAACCAAGACTCGGGCAAGATGCAAGAACCAGGGCTGAAGAACGGAAGAAGAAGAGAAGCAAAATAGAACAAGCACGGACAAACAAATAAAAGAGGGAAAAAAAATAGAAAGAGCACAAACCAGCGTCGAGTCGGTGGCACAGCCAAAGATAAAATCAGGACTGATGTGCGTCCTAGTCTTTCATAGCTTATAGACGCACGCCTGATAAGGACCAGATGACGTTCCCGGATGGCCGTTGCTGTGCATATCCTTCTCTGTGCTGTGACTAAGATTGATAGCAGTAGACGGTAGTAAAAAGAGGAGTAACGAGAACGTCTCGGGTGTGCTTTGCAGGTGCCGTGTTTTGGTGAGAAATGGTTCTCAAGGTTTTTTTTTTTCTTCTTTTTCTCTAAAGCCATAGACTCGGTCGATCTAGCTCCCGTCAATTTTACTGAATTTATTTTTTTTTTTGGTTTTTTTTTTATGTCTCTCTCCGCCGTCTCGTCTCGTCTCGGCAGCCTTTCTTATGCACACAGCCAACACGTAAATAAATCAATATTTCTTTCAAACAAGACGAACAAATCTGGTTGGACAAAGTCGGTAAAGTACTTAATTACACCTCCTGCGCTCCGTTTCCATCGCGCCTTCTTCCTCTCCCTTTAGCTGCTCTATACCTTCCCTCTCTTTTGGCCCGCTGCTCGTTCAAAATCTTAAATTGCCTTCCATTCCTTCCCCCAGCTCCGTTTTCCATCTCTTCTCCTCCGTACCTTCTATTTCTACTTCTTTGACAAGACGAATTTGCATAACTTCTTTCCTTGGAAGCTCAACCAGGCCCAGCTCCCTGTCTGCTTTCTTTCGTTCCTTCCTTGACACACAGACAAGGAAAATTTCAAAAAAAGAAAGAACTCCAAGCCAGCAAAAACACAACTCTAATCGGAGCTACTTTGCTTTTACGCTTTTGGCTTTTTCTTCTACTTGTTATTCCAACCTCCTTTTTCTTTCTTCTTTTATTCAATCTCTTTTCCATCCTTTTTCTTTTCTTTTTTCTTCTTCTACGTCTTGCCACTTTCTGCACCTAGTGTTCTTTTTTTCCTGCTCATATTCTTGCAACCCGCCACCAATAGCCTCACATCTTTCTCCTTTGTGCATTTCAATTTCCCTTGTTTAACGACTTCAACGACCTTTCCGACATCATGACCAACTTCACTGACGAGGAACTCGACCGCGACTGGCAGCCCAGCGGCCGCCGCCCCCAATCGTAGGTTTTCATGTGTTACCACTTGATACTAGAATACGCCAGCTAACCCACCGGCTTGTAGCACCATTGCTCGCTCATTCTCGCAAGAGCTATCTGACCTGTTCCGCATTGAGAACAGCGCCGTCGACCTGGACAACCAAGTTGACAAGAGGTTAGTCTCTTTCCCGGATTTCCTATTTCTCTCTCTCTTTCTCACACCGTCGCTAACCTCTCTGCAGAAAGCGCATCGTCTCCCTCCAGACCGAAGAGCTCGAGGCTCTTGAGGCCCGTCTCCGCGAAAATCCAAAACCTCGAGGCCCGCATCCGCACCGACTCGGTATCAGCCAGCACATCTGCTGCGTCGTCGGCCACGGCATCGCCTACCACTGCGTCGTCGCAGCAGGGCCAGCGCGAGGCCGAGCAGCAGGCGCGTCGCGATGGTACGTCTTCTTTTTCTTCTTATCCCATCTCTACTGCAATGTTTATGAGACCCCCACCATCGCCGACTCCTTTTCCTGCGTCCGAGCCATTTAGCGGTCGCAAGCTCAACGTGGTGGTGGGCGCCCACTTTAAGCCACCATCTGCCGGCGCAGTCTAGTTCATTCTTGTCTCTACTTGTTAATAAACCTGCATTTACCGTCACTTCATATGCTGACCTTTGCTCTAGCTTCCCTGTAAAGAACAAGAACAACGAACAAAAAACCAATTCCTTTCAGCGCCTTTTCTTGAATGAAGTCTGAAGAGGCACAGAAAACAAAAGATGGCGATGCGCTGACCGCCTTCACTTTATCGCCCTGCTACTTTGCATTTGTCCTTTTTCGGTCTCGTCTTGCGCATCCTATCCCGCTATTTTATGCCCCTGACCGAATTTAATGTGCAAGCACTGCACGCATAACAAGCCAGGCCAGAGCGAAGAGCGAGCGCATAGGGTTCTTGATGTTGCCCTGGCCTAGCCTCTGATCACGTTGTCCCTGCATATGCATTTGCATAACTTGCGGTACCTTTTTTCTGCTTTCTGCCCTCTTTTTGCTTCATTCGACTTTTCCCCATCATCTTTTGGCATTTACCAACGTCCTTTTTTTCATCATCTTTTCTTCCTTTATTCTTTCCTTTTTTCTTACATTTTATTTCTTGACTTATATACCCCCCGTCTCTCGTCCCCGTTAAGCCAATAATCTTGTTGGTCATGGTGTCAAAAGACGGTTCTTTTTTTTCTCTTCATCTTCATATTCCTTTTTTATCTTAGCGCTTAGCCAATTCATAAATCCATTTATTTTAAACAAAAAAAAAAACATTAAAATTGACAAACGCCATTGTCTCGTGTTAATTTAACCTTTGTGGAATGAAACTGTACCTGCTTTTTGTTGCTCCCGATTTTTACCTTAGTGTGGTGATACGAGCTTCATCTGTAATACCCTAACCCTATCACTTACAACTCACATCTTGTGAGACGAGATAAACTGGCCGGCTGGCAAAAAACAAATGGTATATCAACTAATCTCTATAAAACTCACATAAATTCTTACAACTCGTCGTGGTCCTTGCTCTCGGTCTCGCCCTCATTTGCCGCCTTCGCGCCCGCCTCCTGCGCCTTCTTTAGAATCTCATCAATCTTGGCCTCGACATCCTCCTCGGAAAAGTTGCCCTCGGCCTCCTTGGCCTTCTTGTCGGCCTTTTCCTTCTTGGCCTTTTCCTTCTTCTCCTTACGCGTCTTGTCCTTGGCCGCCTTTTCCTTTTTCGCGTCGGCGCTCTGCCGCTTCTCAAAGTTGCGCACCCCCTTCATCGTTAGGTCAATGCCCGCCTGCTCAAGCTTTTTGGCGTGCTTCTTGAGCTCGGCAATTGTTAACACCGCGTCTCCGTAGGGCCCAGCGGCGCCTGCTTGGGCAGCATCTCGTCCAGCCACTCACTGGCTTCCGCCGACAGTTTGTCTAGCGCAGTGAGATCGCTGATTTCGTACATGGGCGGTAGCGGGCCCCGCTCCTTGAGCACGTCTTCCATCGACGGCTGCTTGGCCGGCTCGGCGTCGTCCTCCAGACCGTCAAAGTCGTTGGTGGCGGCCGGAGCAGCAGCCGAGTCCGAGGCAGAGGCGTGCCACTCTTCATACTTTTGAATCTCAGAGCGAATGTTGGCCGTGTAGTCAATGGCCTCCTTGATGGCCTTTTGCAGCTTCTCCACCAGCTCGGGGCGCTCCTCGTTCTCGGCAATGCGCTGCACCACCCGGTCAACCAGGCCCTTGAGTTCCTTGAGCTTGGCCTCAAACTCGTGCTTAGCTGCGTCGGCGCCGTCGCCATACACCCAGTCACCGTACTCGGACGCCTTTTCGAGAACCTCGGTGCGCTCCGCCTCGGTAGCATACTTTTGCCACTGCTCTGTCTCGGGCAGCTCGCGTGCCTTGTAGGTAAAGGACTCTAGCTGGTTAAGAGCTTCCTCGCGCTGGCGACGAGCAAGATCGGAAGCCTCAAAGGCCTTGAGGCGGGCGGCGACAGCCTTGAACTCGTCCTTGGTCAGCGGCGGAATGCCGCTCTCGGTGACGGTGAAGCCAACAGGGACACTGACCATGGTCTTCTTCTTCTCTGCGGCGCTAGACGCTGATGGGGCAGCCTCAGAGGCCTTGGACGACTCGGAAGAAGCAGAAGACGAAGCCTCCTCCGTCTCCTCCGTCTCACCGTCCGTAAGTGGCTTCTGGTCCTTTTTGCCAAAGCCAAACAAGTTCTTGACACCGCCAATCAGGCCTTCGCTGTCGCCAACTTCAGCCTCGCACTCAACAAACGTCTTGGAAACGACAACCTCGCCGTCCTCGCGCGCCAGAGTGGCGGCAAACTTGAAGCGAATGTCTGCATCAGCACACAAAAACTTTTCCTTGAGCTCAGCCACCGACTCGGTCATGTTTGTGGTCTTGAGAGTCAAAAGGTCCATTTCTTCTTCATTAACGACCTGGTAAAAAGTGCCCTCAAAGTCAGAGTGTACGGGCAGAGTGACCTCCTTGGCAGGGGCACCTAGCACCGAAATAGGCGACCACACGCGCTGATGGCGCAGCTTGCCCTCGGTGGTGACCCACTTGATACCGGAAGAGTAGGCTGTGGTTTCAGACAGACGAATCTCCTTGACACGGAAGCTGGGGCTGATTTCGGCGCTACGGAAAACGGCGCCCATGACAGCCGACTCGTCTGAGTTGACACTGGACCGGATCTTGTCGGCTGAGCCAATGACCTTTTCCAGCTCGCGCTGCACAAATGGTGTCCGCGAGGCACCGCCGTGCAGAATCACCGAGTCTAGGTCCGATACGTCTAGGTTGGCCTTGAGCAGGGCTGACTTGATGGTGGCGCCTACGCGGTCAATATAAGAGGCGGCCATGTCCTCAAATTCGGCGCGCGTAATCTTGTACTTGAAGTCGACGTCGTCATAAAGCCCCTCAAAGCTACCCTGAGTGTTGGCGTTGGCGCTAAGAATGTGGCGCAGACGCTCGGCTTCCTTGGTCAGACGGGCAACAGCGCGACCATGGCCAAGCACCTTGTCGGCCGTGGCAGCAACGGCCTGGGCCTTGGGGCTTTCGGCAAACTTGGCGGCCATGTCGTCGATAATGAGCGAGTTAAGGGCATCACCACCCAGAGACCGGTCCCAGCCGTAGCCCATGACTTGCACTTCCTGTACCGTCTTGTTGTACTTGCCAACGTCCTTGACCGAGCGGCTCTGGAAGCGCAGCACCGTGGCTTTTGTGGAGCCGGCGCCCATGTCAAACACAAGGTGGTACTCGGGCTTTTGGCCGTCTGTGACTGACGGGAACTGACGCGACGTGGCGTAGTTGAGACCAACAGCCAGACCGTCGCTAATTAGATCCAGCACCTCGAGGCCAGCCAGCTTGGCGGCTAGGTGCACGGCACGCTTCTCCTCGGTAGTGAAGAAGGGAGGCACGGTAATGACAGCAGCCGAGATGGGGCTATCAGAGCCGGCAAGAGCCTGGGCATTCTTGCGAATCGACTGCAGCTGCATGGCTAGCAGCTCCTCAACCATCCAGGCATCCTCGCTAGCCAGGAAGGCCTTGCTGCCAAAGGCCACGGTGCCCCGTGGACTCTTTTCACTGGCCACCAGTGCTGGGTGGCGCTTGATGTACTCCTGGGCCTCGTCACTATTCAGACGCTTGCCTAGCAGGGCCTTGAGATTGGGGTAAACCTCGCCAGGGAAGCGAGCCGCTAGTGCCACGGCATCGGAGCCGTACACACGCTCAGGAAACTCGCCCTCTCTAGGGCCGTCACGGGCTGGCTTGAAGGCAATGGATGAAGCCTCCTTGCGGCGCGAGTCCTTGGTTAAAACAATTTCAAGCGGGATACCAGGCTTGACGAGCGACGCCTTGATGTATTCGGTGCCGAGATCAACGCCGATGGCAGCCGAGGCAGCTAGAGCCTGGGACGAGCAAAGCAGCGTCAGACCCAGCAGCTTGACCAGCGGCGATGCAGCGTGCATTTTGGAGGGCGGTGAAAGTGGGCGAAATAGAGTGGTAGCCGCTTGCTTATTGCTTATAGCGGATAAGCTTAAGTCCGTAGGCTAGGTATGGATGAAGAAATAAAACGACAGACGAGCCAGCTCAAAAGGCCGCTGGAAACAAACAAATCAAAGGAGCGGAAAAAGAGGCCAAGTCCAGGGCTTCTTGTCGCTCTCAGTTTGGCTGATATGAGAGAGAATAGATGATTGACAAGTGGCAGACAAAGAAGAGAAGATGCTGAAAGCTGAAAGCTTATAGCGGCGGTGTTATGCTGCAGATTAGCTAAGCTGCTTGCTTGTTTACTTTACTGTCAAGGTGGCCTCTAGCTGTGGATAAATGGCTGCAAAATAGTGGGTTGTGCTGTTTTAGACCGGCTATTTTTGCACAATGCCTGTTAAGCTGGCGCAAGGTATGGCGATAAGAAGGGGTGTAGGGCGCTTGATTGGCGCGATAAGAGCTTCCTGATTGGGCATGAATTGAATGCTGTCTTAGTGCTGAACAGCTGTTGTCAGCTGTCAAACGCTTGTCTTGGCTTCTAGCTAAATGCGCTTTAGTTTTCATCTTTATAGAAACAAGCACCGGTCTGTCTGCCACGGCGCCGGCCCATACTCCCGTCTAGTCCTCTTCCGTCTAGATTTCCCTCGTCTTAGGCTAATCCCCGTCAAGCCGCCCACAATGCCGCCGCGTCGCACATACAACATTGCCATGGTCTCGGACTTTTTCTATCCGCAGCCGGGCGGCGTTGAATCACACATTTACCAACTCGCCACAAAGCTGGTCGACCGCGGCCACAAAGTCATCATCATCACACACGCTTATGAGGACCGCAAGGGCGTGCGATACATGACGAATGGCATCAAGGTGTACTATTGTCCATTTGCCGTCATTTTTCGCCAGTCAACTTTTCCTACGGTGTTTTCGTTCTTCCCGCTGTTTCGCAATATCATCATTCGCGAGAAGATTGAAATTGTGCATGGCCACGCCAGCTTGAGTAATCTGTGCCACGAAGCTATTTTGCACGCCCGCACTATGGGATTGCGCACTGTGTTTACTGATCACTCGCTGTTTGGCTTTGCTGATGCCGCCTCGATTCTCACCAACAAACTGCTCAAGTTTGCCCTGAGTGACGTCGACCATGTGATTTGCGTCAGCCATACCTGGTATGTCTCAGTTTCTCCCGCTAATGCTCCTCATCTCTGCTAACTGCCCTCCTCAGCAAGGAAAACACTGTTCTCCGCGCCTCGCTCGACCCACTCATGGTTTCAGTTGTACCCAACGCTGTCGTTGCCGAAAACTTCCGCCCGCTCAACCCGCCGCGCCCCGCCCCCGGCCCGCTCGATCCCATCACTATTGTCGTCATTTCACGCCTCTTTTACAACAAGGGCACCGACCTGCTCACAGCCGCCATTCCGCGCATTCTCGAAAACCACCCCAACACGCGCTTCATCATTGCCGGCGATGGGCCCAAGGCCATTGACTTGCAACAAATGATTGAACAAAACGTGCTCCAGGAACGCGTCATAATGCTTGGCAAGGTGCGCCACGAGGAAGTTCGCAACGTCATGGTACAAGGCCACATTTATCTACATCCGTCGCTGACTGAGGCTTTTGGCACTGTCATTGTCGAGGCTGCGTCGTGTGGCCTATATGTCGTAGCCACCCAGGTTGGCGGCATTCCCGAAGTCCTACCGTCGCACATGACTGTCTTTGCCAAGCCTGAGGAAGACGACCTCGTTGCTGCCACTGGCCGCGCCATTGCCAATCTGCGCGCCGGCAAGGTCCACCCCGAGCTCTTTCACGATCAGGTGCGCCAGATGTACTCGTGGGTCAATGTGGCTAAACGCGCCGAGCGTGTGTACGACGGCATCTCGGGCGCCATTTCCGAAGTTGACTTCTACGGTGACGACGGCACAACGGCAGCCGCCGCCCACGCTACCGCCTCGGGCATTGCCGTGCCGCGTCGCTCGCGGCGTGCAGGGCTTTGCCCTGATTGATCGGCTGAAGCGCTACTATGGCTGCGGGCTGTGGGCCGGCAAGCTGTTTTGCATCTGCGTTATTGTGGACTACCTGATTTACCTGTTTCTCGAGTGGATGTATCCGCGCTCTCAGATTGATATTTGCGAGGACTGGCCGCGCAAGCAGTATGATTCCGACTCCGAGTCGGGGTTGTCGGATCGTCGGGGTCGGGATCCTCGGCGAAAACATTAGCTTGGGATAGTTGTGGGAGTAGCAGTTTTTGCCATAGCAGCAGTAAGTATCCGCATGTGCCGTCATTGTAGTTTTCTTTTTTATCTTTTTTTTTGATACCCTTTTTGTTTCTTCATCTTTGCACCATATGTAGCATTTTATAATACACCGCACAACATGGCGTTGGGACTTTTACCACTCATAAAGGCAACTAGTTTTATTGGGGAATCATAATTTTTATTTTCTAATGCATATTCTGTACGTACTACCGCGTTGCACCATGATAACGACCGGCCAATGACAAGACTTCGTGATTTATATACACACAACTCAACGACTTGGCTCTACAGCCTCGCCCGCACAGCTCACGCTTCAGTGGCGTAGCCGTTCTCAACCAGCCAGGCCTTCAGCGCAGCACCATCACGCTCTAGGTAAGTAGCCGGCGCGAATGTTGTCCTTGGCAGTCTCTAGAGTACGGTTAAAGCTGGAAGTGTCCTTGTCGGCAAAGAAGGCATCGATTTCATCAATGTACTTGGTCTCGGTAAAGGCAGACAGAGACACCTTGATGAAGCGGTCGACAACAACCGGGTTGCCCAACTTGGTCAGGCACTGCTCCCAGTTCTCCTGCATGTACTTCCATTGAGCCGGGCGACCCAGGGGGTTGGCAGCCAGAGTGCCACCAAGGGCGTGCATGTCAGCCGAAGGCGCAGAGTCCTTGGCCGCAGCAGGAGGCGACAGAGCAAACATGAACGGTAGCAGAGTCTTTTCGATAATCTCGGCATCAGGAGCAGCACCCAGAGCGCTCAGCGAGATAATCTTGCCGTCAACCGACTTGGTCGTGAACCACTCGTTCTTGACAATCTCGACAGCACGCGCCGGCTCCTGCTTAATGGCAACGCGGTAGATGGCACCGCGCAGGTTGGGGTGGATGGCGTCCGAGCTGGGGTCCTCGACCCACTGGTTGAAGCGCTTCATGGCCTCTTCGCACACGGCGGGGTGGCCGTTGGCAGCAGCCGAACCAATCAGGCGCTTGCGCAGCTGAGCCAGCAGGTAGTCCTCACCCTCGGTGAACTCCCAGCCAACCTTGGCGACGGCCTCGTTAATCAGCTCCAGAATGAACTTCTTGAGGCCAGCCTCAATGACCTCGTCGTCACCGAAAACAGCCTTGAGGCGACTGGCAGAGTCCAGAACCTGGCTCCAGACCAGAGTGTTGGTCTCGCCAGAGAAGTTCTTGATAAACGACAGAAGAGCAGAAGTAGGCAGGTTACCGGCGTAGGCCAGGTTGCTGGCCGAACCAATGGTGAAGATCTTGTCCTCGACGCTCAGACGGTCAAGCTGGGTGCCCAGCTTGGCCAGGCGCTCAGCAGGGTAAGCCACACGGAAGAAACCGGCAGCGTTGCTGTTGAGCTTGTAAAAGTCTGAGTCAACACCAGTGATGGTCTCCTCCTTGGCAGTCAGAGCCAGCGAAGTAGCACCCTCGGAGCTAGTAACACCCTCGATGCCTAGAGGAACCCACCAGACAGTATCGTCCTCCTCGGGCTTGACGTCGCCCGAAGACAGGAAACGGTTTTGCTTAACCTGGATCTCACCGGGCTTCTCCTCAGTAACAGTCAGGACGGGGTGACCAATCTTGCTGATCCAGGGGGACATCAGGGTAGTAACGTCCTGGCCAGAGGCCTCGCTCAGGGCATCCCACAGAGCCTGAGTCTTGGCGTTGCCGTAGGCGTGCTTCTGGAGGTAGTTGGAGACACCTTTGAGGAAGGTCTCAACACCCAGGTGGTTAGCCAGCATACGAATGGCTGAGCAACCCTTTAGGTAGCTAATGTGGTCAAAAATTTGGTTGACATCCAGGGCATCGCGGACGGGAACGTGGATGGGGTGACTGGCGCGGATACCATCCAGACGGAAAGCAGACTCCATACCCTCGTTGACAAACTGAGCCCACACCTGCCAGTCGGGGTGGAGGTGGTCAATAGCGTGCCAACCAACCCAAGTGGCAAAGCCCTCGTTCAACCAAAGCTCATCCCACCAGTCCATGGTAACCAGGTTACCGAACCACTGGTGAGCCAGCTCGTGGGCGACAACGTAGGCAACCGAGTTGAGGAAGCGAGCGTCCGAGGTCTTGGGGTCGTACAGAACCTGGGTAGTGCGGTAAGTGACCAGACCCCAGTTCTCCATGGCGCCATGAGTGAACTCGTGGACGGCAATCAAATCAGCCTTGGGAAGTGGGTAGTCAATGCCAAAGATCTCGGAGAAGAAGTCGATAATCTTGGGAGCGTGCTGCAGAGCCCAGTCACCCTGCTCCTTGAGACCACGGGTAGTGTAGACACGGACGGGAATCTGCTTGCCGTTGTACTTGCGGTCGGTAAAGGCCTCAATGTACTCAAAGTCACCAACAGCCCAGGCGAGCAAGTAACTGCTCATGACGGGCGAGGTCTCAAAAGAAACCTTCTTCAGGCCATCTTTGGTCTTGACCTCATCCTTGGCAGGCATGTTGCTCAGGGCAACCTGGTCCTCGGGGATCTCAATTTCAAAGTCAAAGGTAGCCTTTAGGTTGGGCTCGTCGAAGCAGGGGAAAGCACGGCGAGCATCGCACGACTCAAACTGGGTGCTGAGCATGTAGTGCCAGTCGTCGTCGTGGGGGACCGAGGGAGCGGTGGGAGCGGCAGGCTTGTACTTGGAGCGGTAGAAACCAGCCATCTCGTTGTTCATGATACCCTGGAACTCCAGGACAACCTCGGCCTTGTCAGAGACGGGGATCTCCTCATCAAAGAGGACCGTGACACGCTGAGCGCGCTCATCGTAGGTGTAGTTGGTGGAGGAAAGAGTCTTGCCGCCAACGACAACCTTGGCGGATGAGAGCTTAACCTCAAGGACGTTGATGACCAGCTGCTTGGTGGCCTCGGTAATGGCAACATCGATGCTATTGAGAGATGGTGGTTAGAGAGTGAAGAGTAAAGTGACGAGACGTTGTTTAACCCTAGTCATGCGCAACAGGGTTTAACTTTGTGTTCCCCTCCAAGATTTTTTTTTCTTTTCCTT
>JACYXV010000370.1:0-15832 GCA_016859225.1 Thielaviopsis cerberus | reverse complement strand
TGTTCGGGCCGCAGCGCCTTCAACACGAGCAATCGCCCCAACTACGCGGTTCGTCGCCGCATTGCGCACAGCCGCCACAAGTTCTGTCGGCGACGACGGCGTCAGCAGCCGCACAAGCGCTCGGTGCAGCGCCGCCTCGGTCGCCGCACATGCCAGGTGTAGAGACCCATTGGCCGACAGCTTGCGATGCTCAATGCAGTCGAGCTGCAGCTTGGCCGGCAGCGAAACGCGCCATTCGCGCAGCCGCGCCATAACAGGCCGCGCCATCTCGACGGCGTTGACAATGCCCATACGGTCCAGCCGGCCGCCCGGCTTGGTTGCTGCCGACGTGTAAAACAGCGTCATGACGTCGTTGAGAATGCCGGCAAGCTCTGCCTGCTTAATAAACAGCTCCCGCCCAGCGTCCACCTCAATATTGCCATCGACATGCGGGTTTTCGTCGGCAGGAGACTCGGGAAAGTCTGCAGCCGTGCACGGCTGCAGATCCCAGTCCTCGTCACTCAACAACCGCAGCCGGCCGTGCGAAAACACCCCCCACCGGTCTTGCACGTACAGTGCCCAGCCAAGACGTCGGCGCAGGCCCTTTTCCCACTCGGGAATCTCCCACGCAGAACAGTCGACGTGCAGGCCGAGACCCTGCGCCAGCGCAACCATTTGCGCCGTAAACATCCAGTCGGAAGCAGCGCCGTTGGCACGGTGGCGCTGCAGCAGGAGAAGCCCGGCTTGAAGCGTGCTAATTTTGGGCCGCTTTAAGTCATCGGCTAGAGTACGCTCAGCAAGGGCCTGCAGTTCCGCAGGGCCGTTGGCATTCTCCAACTGCATAGATCCCGAAGCCATGTTGGGGTCGTACAGTTGGTAGTCCAGCGCAATCAGGTACACGGCAGCCAGCAGCGGCGGCGCAAAGCAGCGGTGTGAGTTGGCGTGTTTCGAAACAAACACCTCCTTGTGCAGCACGGGATAACTCGGGTGCACAATGCGAAAGAACAAGTCCACCAGTGCCTTGCCTAGTGGCCGCACGCACGCTTCCACTGCATCGCAGTCGGCAATGCGCTGCTGCTCTGACGCTGTCGCCTCGTCAGGGTATATCAAAAACATGGTCCGCTCATCGATGCGACGCGCAATTGGCGCTGCGCCCGAGCCAAAAGACTGACTGACTTCATAGCGCTGCAAATCTAGTAGCGCTGGCTCGCGGTGGCTGGTCGGGCCAATGTATTCGGGGTGCGTGGCAAGGCTAAGCCCCAGCGTGCCGCTGAGTAGCGGGAGGAGTTCGGGGCTAGGGCTCAACGGGGAAGAGTGAAAGTGCGCGCGACTGGACGGGCTGAGATCGCCATCGCCGTCCTCACCCTTGGGAGACGGCGTTGGGGCCGGTTGAGCAGAGTCGCGACGGTCGGTTTCAAGACTTTGCATTATTGGCTCGGCGACAGACTGGCCAGACATTGGGCCAGCGCTGGGAGCTTCTTGCACCGGGATAGCTGGAGTGGCAGACGACGCTGGCGTAGTTGTCGCAGTCTTTGCGGTAGCTGTCTCGGCCCCCTCAGCAGTAGGAGGTGACGATCCGCCTTGCTGCTTGCGTGCGGTGCGCACACGTTCTTTGTCTTTGTGTCTGCCCTGCGCAATGCCTGAGCCACGCGGCGGTGGCCCGCGCAAGTACGTGCACTGTTTACCGTGAAAAGCGCACAGAATACACTGTACGGCACTTTCTTGGCGCACACAGCGGGTCTTGCGCACGCGGCACGTATCACACGGGCGCGAGGCGCGCTGAAGAGTCGGCTGCGCGGGGCTGGGCGCGGGGGGAGCCATGGACATATCGAGAGGCATGGGCATCGACATGGGCATGTCCATATCGAGGCCAAGCGAGGGGTTAGTCATTGCGTACGGAGGAGAAACGCGGGAGCTAGCAGGAGAGCCAGAAGAGTTGTGTGGGAGAGACGAGATGTCGGGCGAGTGGTGGGCGAGAAAGGGATACAGCAGGTTGGCAGTAGGAGAGTGCTGGTGGGAGTAGTTGTTTGAGTGGCCAAGGGCCTGCGCTGCAGCTGGAGAAGCATGACCGTGGCCGTTGGGAGAAGTGGTGTTATGGTCCATGGGAGATGTAGTTGTAGTAGCAGGGAGTGGTGCTGCCGTTGTAGCCGGCAAGCCGTAACTCGAGACGTGCTGAGGCGGCATAATGTAGGGATCGTGAGAAGCCATGGTGGGTTAGCGAGAGAACGAAGGCAAGACTGGCTGTGGCGGGCGAGGAGAGCACAGAGCAGCCGCTTGCGTCTTGATTTTTTTATTCTTTTTGATTCTTTTTTTTTTTGTAGTAGTTATATAGTAGATGTGATATATTAGATTAAGCTGGTCTTGAAATCAAGACGCTTCACGTGAACTCGTCGAATTCACAGCCAGTCCGCGCAACGTTTCTCAAAAGCGCGCTTCTCTTCATTATCTGGGTTGCGATTGCGGTTCGCTCTGTCTGTCTGAGGGGGAGAGTCTTTTGTCCAGACTGAGGAAGCGCTTTGTTTGTTGGTCGTCCGTTGAGGTTCCGTGTAGTGTTTGGTGATGCAAAACCAGAGGTGAAGAAAACAAGGAAAACTTTCTCTTGTTTTTGGGGGTTGTAGTTTTACGAGAAGTATAAGAAAAGGATTGTAGAAAGCAGGGAGGTTTTAATAGGCGTGCTAAGGCTTCTAGACTTGGGAAAACGAAAAGTTTGCGCCTGTTGTCGCTTTGCGGTAAGTTTTCATAAAGCCGGTTCGGTGAAAACTGATACTTGCATAACTAGCAAGCCACTCACAAGCCATTGCCTGCCAGGCTACTACTAGAACATCTGTAACATTATTTATCGAGTCACTCTCAATTTTCTCTCTGCCCATTTGCTGTCTGTTTACTATCTAATTACTCTCTCTCTCGCCTTACTCTACCCAATCCAACCTCTCCCCAGCTGTGCTCACAGCATGCCCGCCCGCTATAATCTCATCCCTAACCTAACCCTAACTTCCCCGAAAACCGGCGCTAATCCCCGTTTGGGAATCGAGAGTGGAGATGATGCCATCATATAGACCTGTGAATGGCCGAGCTCGGTCTGGACCCATATATTTTCTTCCATGTGTATCAGGTATTTTGGCCTTCTATTCACCAACTGCAACGCAATGTTCCATTCTTTGTTTACTGCTTCATAACATCTACTTTCTTCATAGCGTCTTTCTACAGTCCCTTTTGCATAACTCTTGCATACGGTTCTCCTTTTGCCTCGACTAGGAAAGCACACCGGCGAATATCCGGTCAGCGCCCGGGAAATAGCAAGCTCAATCCTCCTGGACCCTTGACGTCTGGGCCAGCCACTAAATGAACCGCTAAGAGCCGCTATATACCCTCAACTGCACGCGTCAACTGCTTTTTTTCATGGCTCCATCGGCTAGAGTCGACTCGACTCAACTTGCTGTAAAAATCTTTTCTCCAAGCATCCAGGGAACATGCGCGTGCAGAGTTTTCTTTCCTTTCTTGATACCGAAACCCCGAGTTCAACCTCCGCTCAACATCTCGTTGCACAAATCTACTTCTGCCGAATCCCAAACTATAAATTCCGCTGTCGACGACTAGGCCAGGTGCCGAGCTGGGCTTCGCCGCTGTCTTGCGGCTGGCAAACTCTATTCGGCTGAAGGATCTTTCCAGAAGCACGGGAGAATGTGAAGCTAGGCACTCGGATCAAATTCAGGCTTGATAATTGTCGTTCTAAGTATAATACACCCCGGCTGTCTATCGCGCTCAATGATTCTGGTCTGTCCATCTCGACTATTCCATACCTGAGGCGAATAAGACAGCCACGGTAGTTCATCCCAGGCTAGCATGGGATAAGCGTAGATGAAGTCGGCAAACGACGACTGCGGCGCTTCAAACAAATGGTTTGCCACTTGGCTCACCCAAAAATGCGCCTGGGTTATACCTTTGACAAGCCCGTCTATGGCAAAGATATCTAGGACTTGCCTTGCCACTTCTTCTCTGTGTGAGAGAAGCGAATGTGGCTCCAGACGGGCCATCTTGTCATATACAAACAAAAGTAACTCGCCCTTTGAACGTATTGTTCCCTTGCGCTCAACTTCCTTGTTCCATATCTCTTCTTCGACCTCATCCTTGCTGACGCACTCCCACTCTTGCTCGTCATCCTGTACTTTTATAAGCTGTGCTTCCCAAACCACGAGAGCTGCGTAAAATGCCATCTCCGCATCCGTGGCCGTGTGCACCAGCACGCCAGAACTCATACTCCCAAACTCTTTTATAATCAAATCCCTTGGCTTCCTCCGGTGCAACTCGCCCACCACGCGCACTCTATCCGGCACTCTCTCAACTTCCCGCGCCGTTGCATCCTCCCATGCTGCTCTCGTATAAAACTCCCTCCACTCATCGCCCTTGACGCCAAACACGCCCTGGAACCGCGCAAACGACATGTTCCGCAGCGGCCCATTGTACGCCACGACAGGGTGTAGCAACGAAGACGTACCGACGTCGAGTTCCAGCAAGGCTTTAGCACACAAGTGCAGCCAGAAACTCGTTTGTGTGGCTGAAAACACGGGATATGACGGGTCCGTCGTGCGCTGGCGCAGTGTGTGCGCCCGAAGCGAGGCAATTGCAACGGCAAATACGGCAGCGCGGTCGTGCGTGCTTAGCAGGGCTTTCTTGGCTACGGCAAAGGCATACCGTGGGAGCAGTAGGGTCTGATCTGTAGTCGCCAGCGGCACTGGGTGTACTGCGCTGCTGTTGAGCGTCTGCAGGTCTGGCTGTAGGACGGATTCTTTTGCTGTCGTGCTAAACATGGTCTCGGTAGAATAGAACCGGCGCCATAGACTGCGGTTCATGAGTTTTGGGTTGCTTTGCAGAAACACTCCAAAATCGCTGGGACCTAGCGGTGAGCCATGTGCTGCTACGTAGGCAGCCAATATTTCATGAATCTGGTAGATCCAAAACCACGACATTGTTCTGCATCTGTTAGCCTTCTTCTGGTTTGTGGGTAGGTGACAAAAGACTTACACATGCACTGTATTGCGGAAAAAATCCGGCTGTGCTGCCTTGAGGCCTTTGAGCTTCTCAATAAACTCTTGCGTCAAATCCGTCACAGTCCTCGTAAACCCCCCGTGCGCAACTATCATAAAGCCCACACGCAGATGCGCCACGTGGTCCCACGCCTTCATGTCCCCCGTCTCAAAGCCTCTCCAAAACTCCTCCGCACTACTCTTCTGTGCCTCCTGCGCGCCCTCATCTGCCTGCCGCTGCAACTCCTCAATCGTCGGCTCCTGCACGACCTTTGCACCATCAACGCCACGCACAGGCCGCCGCCCCCACTCCGGATCCCGCTGCAGGACTGCCCGGATGCTGCTCAACAGAGCCGCAGTCTGTATGCCATGACGGGCACTAAAGCCTGGGGTGTGCGCGACAGAAACGTGCATATCGGCAAAGGGGCGCGCAGCGTCGCGGAATCTGTCCGTCCAGCGGGCAATCCGCGTGACGCGCTCGTCGGGGTCGGTCAGCAAATCTTGTTTGTTAAAAACAACCCAAACGTATTTCCCGCCCTTGTCGTAAAAGTCACGCACGATTCCGGAAAAGGCGGTCAGAGACATGGCGGAGAATTCATCATCGTCTGTGGAGATGTCATGCAGGAAGATGATGAAGTCGTTGGGCTGGTAGTAATGCCTGAATAGAAGCGATAGCTTGCCACAACCACCTAGAAGTTGTCAGTGCATGTTGTAGAACGCACAGAGAAAAACGAACCGCCAAGATCCCAGATGGGAAACTTCCACTGCGACCCGTCGTCGACATAGCATTCCTCAACGTTGAAGCCAATGGTCGGAATAGTGAGGATTTCAGTGCGGCCGTCCAGGAGGTTATAGAGCAGTGAGGTCTTGCCAGAATTTCCTTCTCCTATAATCAAGCCCCGCGTAGGCGGCGTACGGTTAAAGATCCTGAGCTTGAAGATGTCGACTATCACAGGTTAGTACTAGGCGAGGAGTCATGGTGCGTTATCTTACACATGATGTTTGCTGCAATTAGCCCTATTCTGGTAATTAAGTCAGGATTTCATCAATATTATATATTGCATGTCACTCGGATGCCTAATTGATGTAGACACAGTTTCAATTCAGCATCTCACCTAGCAATATGTCTGCCTTGGAGTTTATGTGCCCTGCTTGTAAGGGTGTGCTAGGCAGTAGCACAGGGTTTAATAACCCTAAGCTCCCTTGAGCTACTCCTCCTCTGGCCTCCCAACATCCAAGTCCGGCACCCAACCCTCGGGCCTTTCCGACCGCCGGATTGCCAATCCATACCCAAGCGCCTCCACCTTTTTGACTGAGTTGCGCATCTCATCCATCTTAACCCGGTATGCCTTGCCCGGAATCTCAGGCAATATCTCAAACTGGCCGCTCATCTCTTGGATATCCTGCAGCATGCTCCTCCCCGCGCCACCTCCTAGTGTACCTGCGCGCCCAGCCGCCACTGTCGCGAAGCGCATCATTTCGCCAAATAAGTCAAACACCCCGTACAGGTAGTCATGGTCACTCAAAACTACCTGTGGTACAGGCACAGCCGCCTGGGCCTCAGCTGGTGTAATCAGCTTCTGCGTACGGATATAGTGCATAAATGAAAGCGCTTCTACAAGCTCCTCCAGACAACGCATTTGGCTTTGATACCGATACGTGTTGATTCCGGCGAGGTCTGCAGCGACTGGCGTCAGACTGGCTTTGATGGCGGCCAGACGCGTGTCGACTTCTTTCTGGATCGGGGGCGGGAGGGCCTTGTTCAGGGCGCTAACGCGCTGCAAGGAGAAGATGCTGATTACGTTAGTATTGTGAGCCAAAAGAAAATAGCAAGCGTATAGGATATGTACATCTTCTTACTAGATACCGTCACGTCTCGGCTAGCTTTCACAATGCGCTCCCTGCGGTCATAGTGCTCATCCAATTCGTCGCGGAACTTTTCAAACATGCCGCTGAAGCGAGACGAGACAACGTTTTTGCCCTCGGCGTCACGCTTAGTACCTGCCATGATTAACCGCGCTCGTGAGGGTTTTTTTTTTTTTTTTTTGGTGGATTGTAAGAGTTTGAAAGCTACAAATAACGTTTTATAACAAACCCATATTTTCTGTGTGACATCATGGAAACCCTATCTGTGTGCTGTGAAATGCATAGCTGACATAAGCAGCTTTATGCACTATTATGCACAATTTATGCAGAGGAACTAAAAGAGCTTACCCCTGTCTATTCAATGTACCGGAGCTTCTTTATAAGTTTTCTTTTTCTTCGGCACGTGTAATTTCACATCTTGGCATCTGGCTTGTCATTGTCCACCTATTTCAGCTCTGCGTCTGTGCCATTTGATTTGTATTGATCAGATTCGAGGTCAGCAAAAAATACGGAGGCAGCTGAGGCAACGTGGTTATTCAGATGAGCTTCTAGAAGCTCTCTCCTTTTGTCTTGTGCCACATATACGCAAGTCTCACTTCTCTACTGCTTGCCACTCACCATGTCCCTCATCACCCCCCTCCTGCGGCCCTTTCCGCTCTTCCTTGCCGCCACCTTCCTGCGCGCCGCCCTCCTCCTCTATGGCCTCTGGCAAGACGCCAACTCGCCCGTCAAATACACTGATATTGACTACCTCGTCTTCACCGACGCCGCGCGCTTCACCTCCTCGCCCTCTTCGCGCTCGCCCTACGACCGTGAGACATACCGGTACACCCCGCTACTCGCCTGGCTACTACTACCCACTGTCTCGCCAGCCCTCTTTTCCTTTGGTAAAGTTGTTTTTGCTCTGGCGGATTTGCTCGCGGGCTGGTTTCTCCTACAGGTTCTCTACCTCAAGGGTATCCATGGTGCGCGCGCGCTGGCGTATGCGGCTATCTGGCTGCTAAACCCCATGGTTGCAACAATCAGCACACGGGGCAGCTCAGAGGGCCTCCTCGGTGTTCTCACTGCTGGTCTGCTCTGG
This sequence comes from Thielaviopsis cerberus, assembly GCA_016859225.1. NCBI lineage: Eukaryota > Fungi > Ascomycota > Sordariomycetes > Microascales > Ceratocystidaceae > Thielaviopsis > Thielaviopsis cerberus. The sequence continues at coordinate 7,882 of JACYXV010000370.1, read as the reverse complement.
GCCGTGTTGAAACGCAAGACTGGCGTGGCTGCTCTGGTGCTTGGGTTCAGCGTGCACTTCAAGATATACCCATTCATCTATGCGCCTGCAATTGTCTGGTGGATGGATGGCGACAACATGGGTCAGAAGCATGTGTCTCCCCCACAGACACTGATGCAGAAAGCTCTATGCTTTGTCACCGTTGACCGTATCAGGCTAGCAGTCATTAGCTTCTCGACCTTCATGGTGCTTAACCTCGCCATGTACTTACTGTAAGTTTTCTATATATTCTTCCACACAAAAGACACTAACCAAGCTAGCTATGGTTACCCATTTGTCCTGCACACGTATCTGCACCACGTGACGCGCCTCGACCACCGCCACAACTTTAGCGTATACAATGTTCTTCTGTACCTCAACTCCGCCTTTCCAGAATCATCTTCGCTCAAGATCGAATCCATTGCCTTCCTACCGCAGCTTCTCCTCTCCAGCATCTTGATTCCGTTAGCCATAGCCAAGAAAGATCTCGCTACGTCCATGATGGCACAGACATTTGCCTTTGTGACCTTCAACAAAGTCTGCACCAGTCAGGTCCGTCACTTCTCTCCTATGCTCCTCTGCTTACCCCCCAACTAACATTGCCTAGTACTTCCTGTGGTATATGATCTTCCTACCTGTTTGCCTCCCCGGCTCATCCTTTATTAACTGTCCGCGTCTCGGCGTGACAGCGCTTCTGTTATGGATCTTGGGCCAGGCTCTGTGGCTGCAACAAGGCTTCCAGCTGGAGTTTATGGGCGAGAGCACTTTTGTGCCCGGCCTTTGGGCTGCAAGCATCATGTTCTTCCTCATCAACTGCTGGATCTTGGGTATTATGGTTATCGATGGCGCAACAGCTACGCCTTTGACTATCGTGCGCAAAAAGGATATTTAGTAAGGCATAAGTAGGTGAATAGAAGCATTCCAAATTTAATAAAAAAAAAGTAGTAAAATAATAAACGCAGATTTTTTGGTATCCCAAAGACTCAATGGTAAGACGTACGGCAAATGGTCTTCCATTTCAACCGAGTGCAAAAACAAATAAACGTAATACTAGCATAAGCAATAAGAAAACTCCCAACAAGCCAGCAGGTAATCCGATGCGAGATTCAGACTGTTGAGAAACCAGTCTTGGAATCAGATGAAAAGAAGCAATGAAAAGAGCAAAACAAAGACTGTGCCGTAAAAGTGCACGACATGGCCATTGAACAATGGCAGAAAAAAAACCCATGGCCGCTGTTGGCAAGACAACAAAAACCACAACTCAAATGTGGCCCATAGCATGGTGCACAATAGCATAGTTTGCAATCTTGAAAGATTTGACTTTGGGTCGCCTAAACTCGGGGTTTAGCTCCAATGTGCCCTCGTCTGTCGTGACGACAACTGGAATGTCCGGTTGCAAATCTAGAAAAGTCGCCTCGGGGCACGCCATGTTTAGATGCGCCAGAATTGCAGGGCTCCAAACTCCGTAGCAGTCTCGGTCCTTCATGATAAAGTACGGGTTCAGCGGAGGGAAGAATGAATCTATCGCAGGTTAGTTATGCATTGGCGGATAAGTACAAACGAGAAAGAAACTAACCCAGATCGACATATCTAATGCGCAGATACGTCAGATTCTCCAGCCATTTCAAGCTGCGCACCGCCGAAATCACCAGCGCCTCAAAGTGCTGGATAAAGAGCGGATCTTGGATTCCACTTGCTGTACTCGGTCCTTCTGAACCGCTATCATAGTGTCGGCAAATATTTTTGACAGTAATGTCAATTGACTTAAGTTTCCTGAGATCAGAAATGGAACCCATGGTCTCCAGCATCTCAAAGAACTTGTGGCATATTCTGCCGGTGTAAGAAAGGTGGTTTAGCGACCACACTGCATGTCCCAGCTGGGGACATAGGTGGGCGTGTCTGAATGCCTTTTGATAAAACTGAGGCGTCGCCATTTCACGATGGTAGTCCGCCTCCATTTTGATGTTGAGAGCTCTGAGGCTGGACGGAAGGTAAGGAATAATGTTTTGGCTCATGCTGATATAGGTCTTGGACTTTTGGTTGTGGTACGAAGAATGCCATTCCCGGAGATTTGGCAAATGGAGCATAATGAGCTGGAAATCTTCCGTCGACCGCATGAGATTCCACTGGCCCTTGGTTACCAAAGTTTGAACCGACGGAATCGCATAGATGTTTGCGGCAAGGGAGCTGAAGCCCACACCGTTAGCCACCTTGGGAGATTTACGTCTGTCTCCACCCTCAAGTGTCAAAATCTTGAGATTATGAAAATGGCTATAAAGCAGGGAAAATACATGCTTGAGACTGCAGTTATCGGCCGGGGAAACAAATGGAACTCGATGGATGGCAGGGTAAAGGTTGGCGTGGTGCGAAGGGCGCAAGATGGGGACACTCTGCACGTAGGGCGCAGGAGACTGGAATACAGGGAACCAAATCTCTACATGCTTGACATATTGAGACAAGTATGAGTGACTCGCAAACCATGACTGTGCTTCGAAAATAGCCATGTAAGTTCCCTTGAGCTTTATATGACGATACAATCGTCGCTGTACATGTGCGCGCCACTCTTGGCAGACAAGAGAAAGATCGCAAAGGTCTCGGCGGGTGAAACGGCGAGTCATGGCGCTTAGTGGCGGTGTAGCTTCCGAAAGCCCATAGTTGCTTGTGTTGAGTTTTGGGAGGGAAAATCCAAAGACTTGGTCAAGAATCATTTCGTGAAGCTCAGAGGGCAAACGGTGAAACCCCGGCTCGATAAGCCCAGTGGGTTGATGTCGTGCATGCGCGCTACTAGAGCCCAAGTAAACACTTGCTAGACCAGTGGGAGTCGCTTCTTGCGCGCCTGACTGCACGAAATCTCGTACGGCAATATCGGGGAAAGGCGTGCTGCTAGGTCTAGTTGGCGGTGTAAAGTCGACTGGTCGTGATTGGGCGGGCGGCGGGCTGGGAGGACCGGATACCGTGTTGGATGATGCGCTCAACAGAGAAGACGTGCCGTTGATTAGTGTTGAAAATTCACGAGATGCTGATTTTTCGCGATCGTATTCGAGATCCAAGCTCATATCGTGGTCGTGTATGTCGAGACTGCGATCGCGATCATGATCGCGCTCCCTCTTTTTGGGTCCATGTTGCATATCCAGTTCAGTGCGAGGTTTTGCGCGAAGCGGAAACACAGTACCTGTGAGAGAATCTTGCGTTGGTGGCGACGTCATTTTTTTCTGCAGTCCAGAAAATGGACTGGGGCAGAAGAGTCCGCGAGAAAAGAGCAAAGCCAGCAACAGCGGGTATGGAAAAAAAAATAATCAAAATTAAAAATGAGGCGCAGAAAAAAAACACAAGAAAAAGGGCAATTTGTGAGAATAAAGCAGAGAGAAACAAAAGAGCAGAGTACAATGGTATGCGATAATAGATAATGTGATGCGCTGTGCAATCCGCCAGTCAATCAATGGATCAAGACGCTGGTGGTCGCTTTGCTACTCGCACGAACCATGCATTGGCTAGAAAGAAATTGAACTATGATGTCAACACAGGCCAGGCAGGATAAGGAAACAGGATGAGGCCCGTGTCGCTCGCGTGCGTGCTCGCAATAGTTTCGATGCTTCGTCGCTTCGTGACGGCGGGTACAGAAAAATAGGTTGCGGTCGGCTGAATTTTCATGTATTGAACAGGGTTTGATTGAATAGCCCGTCGTAAGTGAAAGCCTACGATGGCAGGTTGTAGAAAGAAAAAGAAAAAAGGATGAGAGAACGCAATTGAAGCTCGTAAAGAGGACGCTGATGTTAAGTAATGAAGAGGATAAATTAAACGCAGGTTGCGGTTTAAGCGTTAGAAATTGAATGGGAAGAAATTAGGGAAGAGAAAAAAATTGAATGGCCTGAAGGTCGGCATAAGTAAGAAGAGCACGAGACTTTAAAATCGGAAGAGAGGAAAGGCATACTAAAGTGATGTCTTTAAAACGGCATGCACAGCCAGCTTCTTTCCTTTATAACTGACAACTATTAGATTCCAAATACGGAAAGCTAAAGGTAGCTTCTAGCACTTGACGTGAGCAACTACCGCCTTTTATTAAGACCGCCGCATGCGTGCAAGTACTATAACTTGTATATTGGTATACTTGTGTGCTTGTATACGTGTAGTATATACTTACTAAAGTGTATACCTATACTTGTTGAATAGACTACTATAGTATGCCTATACTTGTAGAACAGACTACTAGAGTAGTAGAGTGTCACCAGCGGGCACCAAAGTATTTTGAGTCAATTATGCCATTAGAGTCCAGAATCTGTAAACGGCAGCCCGTCAGAGATACAATACTAAAGACGGCCAGAGTACAAAGCACAAGGAAGCCGATCTAAAGCCCAATAAATCATAGCCAGACAAAATGGCTAATCACAATGCATGGATTTTAGCGGCGCCAGCCAGTGAAAAGTCGTGTCGGAAAATATCAAAAGGGAAAAGAAATGTGAACCTTGCAAATTAGCAAGGGACCAAGGGCGGATAAGTATCGTGACGGTGCTGGTTTTATTGGGTCAATAAGAATGGAAGCCGAGCTGGAGGGAGGACAAGAAAAAGTTGGCAACATCAAAGGGAACAACTTCTGGTCTTATGCTGCCAATGCCCGGCAGTCATTCGCTGAACTCCCAGGCTAAAACAGTACAAACACAGCTCACCTGAGAGATGACAAGATTATTAAATGCAAGATAGGTCAGCATGAATTGCTGATAAACAGCAGCCAGAATATAGTAGACCAAGCTTGGCTCAGACATTGAATATTACACAGTATGCCCGCCATTCAAACCATGGACCAGGGCAGCGTGCTCTATTAAATTCCGTCCTAAGGCGCTGAGAAAAGTCAAAGTCAAACAATAGCTGCGCATCACATATATTTATCTTCGTTCTTGAAGCGAGCTCTCTGTCCGCTAATCTTTGGAGGTTGGTTTAGCGGGGCTTGTCTTCCCTATTCAGCAGCCAGCATCCTTCCTTAGCCTTGACCTTAAAGGCCTGGCTCAAGTCCGCGAAGCGAGCAACCCCAAGCTTGACTGTGCCAGGCGACTCCTCGTTTTTAGTTGTATTCCTAGTTTTCGCTGCTCTGTCCAGTCATGACGCATTTTCCAGATCCCTGGCTGTACAGGTTGATTGATTGATTGATTGCCAGCTCGACTTTGTGGCTGCTTTCCATAGACCACATAAGATAGCTCAATAAAAATTACAGTGTTCCGCTTCAGGCTGAGCATGGCGCAGCACATGTTATTTCCCTGTTCTTGTTTTGTTTGCATGGATTTATTAAGCGCTGACTTGAAGCAACACGATATCAAACAAAAATCAATTAAGGTCAAATTACTATTGTCGTTGCATCCACTTTGCTGCAGGTGGCGGGATCCTAGTAATGTGCAGATTCCAGACTCTGACAGCGCCACATTAAGTGGATCGCCACTATTACCGTTTTGGGACATATTAACCCTTGTTTAGACAAAAACCCTACCGCTGTTCCTTTCCAAACCTGTCAATGTTCCTGCTTTGTGTAACTAATAAACACTTGACCGCCTCGCAAGATAACGCAACTTTAACAACAACGCAGCTACTTCAAAAATTGTTCACGACTTTATCAGTCTAAAGGAACTCCGCATATCAAACTCCGCAGATAGACCCACCATGAGATCGTATTTCAGGTCTTTGCATGGCGCTGATTGGAGAATATTGGAATCGGGACTTGCATTATGAGTGGACATCCGGGCACTACTGCGTGCGATGATACGGTTATGGCTGCCGAAATACGGGAACTGCCTTGAATAACTTCAGTTCAAAAAGATCCACTGGTCTTTGTTTGGGTTTTCACGCTTGTTGAGGCGCTCTATTTAATTCAGCTTCTTCCTCTCTGCCTCTGACCATTTGTTTTTCCCTTTTAAAATATACCCTTCACATCACCAACAATAAAGTTTTCCATCTTTGCTTTTTACTCCACTTTGTTTACCTGCCCGTTTTGTCCTTTATCATGGTTCATCACACCGATCATGACGCGGCCGTCCGCAAGATTTCCGCTGCTGTCTCTAAGTTCTACGTTCAAGGTACCAAGTACCGCATCTTCCATGGCTCCTCCAACAGCACTCGCCCCACTCACACTGGCAACTATGTTGACATCAGCAGTCTCAACCGTGTTCTAGAGGTCAATACCGAGACCATGACTGCCACGGTCGAGCCCAATGTCAGCATGGACACCCTGGTCCAAGCTACTATGGCTCGTGGCCTGATTCCTCCTATTGTCATGGAGTTTCCTGGCATCACAGTCGGCGGCTCTTTTGCTGGTTCATCTGGCGAGAGTACCTCGTGGAAGTTTGACTCACTTGACGACATGATCTGCGAAATCGAAGTCGTCCTCGGCAATGGAGATGTCGTTACTGCCTCCCCAACCGAGAACAAAGATCTGTTTGAGGGCATTGGTGGTGCCCTCGGCACTCTTGGTATCATCACCAAGGGAACACTCAAGCTGACCCGTGCCACCAAGTACGTACGCCTGGCTTACCACCAGTATCCGTCAATTGAAACCTGCACTGCTGCTGTCAAGGCAGCTGCCAGCGACCGGTCCAACCAGTATATCGACGGTATCATTTTCTCGCGTACCCATGGTGTCGTCATGCTTGGTACCGGAACTGACGAGCTTCCACCTGGTTGCCCTGTCCGGACATTCAGTAAGACATGGGACAACTGGTTTTATCTCCACGTTGAGGAGCAGCCTCGCAACGAAGTGGCGGTTGATTACATCCCACTCGCTGAATACCTTTTCCGTTACGATAGAGGAAGCTTCTGGATGGGCAAGTACGTTTTCAAGTACTTCAATATCCCTTCAAACCGTGCGACTCGTGCTATCTTGGACGACTTCCTCCACACGCGTGTTTTGTACCGCGCCCTCCAGGGTGCCAATGCCTCCAACCTGACGCTTGTCCAGGATATTTCGTTCCCGTATGATACGGCGGATGAGTTCATGAACTATGTGGCAGACAAGTTTGAGATCTGGCCCTTGTGGCTTTGCCCTCTGCCGGCAGTTCCCGGCCCAACGTTCCACCCGCACGCCACGGACAAGGATGGCAACGCCATTACGATGATCAACATTGGTATTTGGGGCGAGGGACCCACCGACATCCACCAATGTGCTGAGAGCAACCGCGATCTGGAGATGAAGGCTGTGGAGCTCCGAGGCCGCAAGGTGCTGTATGCCCACGCATACTACACGGAGGAAGAGTTTTGGAAGATCTATGGCAAGGAGTGGTACGACAAGCTCAGAGTGAAGTACAAGGCTACGTCAATTCCATCGGCCTACGAGAAGGTCAAGGTTGACATTTCTGAGTTCAAGCAGGAGTCGCTAATGAGCCGACTCCGCATGCAGTGGCCTCTGACCGGCTTTGTGGGCATTTACCACGCTGTAACGAGCTCTGATCTCACGGCCCATCGCCGCATTCGCATTTCTTCATGCACTAGTAAGTTTATAAATTCGTCGATTAAAGAATTGAGCTGACACTTTTGATTGCAGTTCCTGAAGATGCCGAATCGAAGTAGACGAAATGCAAAATGCCAATGTCTCATCCAGGTTGAAGGTTACGGTATTGTGAGGCACCTTTTGCGGCTGCAATAGATGCGATCGATGTCCGTTGACGCCGAATGACTGTGGTTGATGCATGATTTTGTTTTGACTGTGACTTGGCCCTTTTTGGTTGGCGGTTTGTTTCGGCTGGATGGGGCAATTTCTTGGCAGAGGCAGGTAGACGGATGAGTAGTTAGGGTTAGAGAGGGCTAGAATCTGAGTTGTCGCTTTGGCCTGTTTGATTTGATTTGATTTGATTTGATTATATTTAACGTCTACCTACTTCCTTACTGG
>JACYXV010000369.1:0-15837 GCA_016859225.1 Thielaviopsis cerberus | reverse complement strand
AAAAAAAAAAAAAAAAAAAAAAAGAAAAAGGGTTCCTGGCGGCGGCAAGAGCGCGTGCCTTCCTTCTCCAGCAATTGGGCCCACCCGGAAGGAGAAGTGAGCCAAGGACATCGGCTAATAATGGGAAAGCGCCATATGGCGACGGCAAGAACCGTTTGTTTATTGTGATTGTGATTGCAACTGTGGTACTCCTGTATCTGTGCCTTCCGTACATATAGGTCCGTTCGTGCCCTCTAAATAGCAGTTGCTTTTCTACCTCATGAGAAATTTTCACCAAGCAAATTTAGCTTGAGCAATTTGCATTCTTCTTTTCTTCATCCCTTATATCATCGCCTAGTATTGGTGTGTCGACGTCATTTAAGCGAATCCAAGTCATCGTTATTCAGTATTGTTAATAATCATTCTTATCCCTCCCTCTTTGATGTGCCCCCGCAAAATCTCCCTCACAAATGCCCACAATGGATGAGTCCAAATCAACGCACGAATCTTCTACCCACTCACTATCCTCGTCCACTGCCGATCATTCAACTCTTGCAAACAACTTGCCGACGGCCCACGCGAACAAGGATGTGTTGGACGACTCCGATTATAGGCAATTAGAGATTGAATCCTCCGACAGCCATACAGACCATGGCTCCCCATCATTTGCTGCCATTCGCTCCGGCATGCGCACGGCAAAGTCCACCACCGATGTAGAAGATTCAGCGTCAAGTGTCGGCCGCAGACAGTCGGTTGGAGCCCAGTCTGTGGAGTATGCATTGCGACAGGAGCGTTCCAACAACGGCTACGGCGTGGATAACCTGCCCAATGAGGCCGATCTAGAAGCTCAGAATGCGCAAGATAAATACGACCCGGCCTTTGAAGTGGACTGGGCCGACGGTGACAATGATCCGGAGAATCCGCGAAGTTTACCAACCTGGCGCAAGTGGTGGATCATCTCCATCGTCAGCATGTGCAGCTTTGGCGTGTAAGTTGAAAGTCTTGGCAGCGGAAGACTCAATCAACTAACAAATGCAACAGAACCGTCGGGTCGTCCATCTATAGTTCAACCTATGATCAGATTATCCCCGAATTTAACGTGTCGCGAGAAGTCGCGACCATAGGCCTCTCGTTGTATGTGCTGGGCCTTAGTTTCGGCCCGATGCTGCTGAGTCCACTGTCCGAGTTTTATGGGCGTCGGCCCATCTACATCTGCGCCTGGTTCATGTTCACCGTCTGGCTGATTCCATCAGCCGTAGCCAAGAATATCGAAACCATGCTGATAGCTCGCTTTTTTGATGGTTTTTCTGGGAGCGCATTCCTGGCTGTCGCTGGTGGAACTGTCGGTGACTTGTTTAACAAGAAGCAGCTGCAGGCTCCGATGCTCATGTATTCGCTTGCGCCGTTCATTGGTCCTGCCATTGGTCCGTTGATGGGTAGTTTCATCAACTACCATGTAAACTGGAGATGGACGTACTATGTCATGCTTATCTGGTCCGGCATTATGTTGTTCTTTATTGTTTTCCAGGTTCCTGAGACATATCGTGAGTAGCTCTAACTCACTGTCACGCGAGTTTAAAATATGCTAACCGCATACAGACCCCGTTCTCCTTCGAGACAAGGCCCGGAGACTGAGAAAGGAGACCGGCGACGATCGGTGGGTAGCCCACATTGAGAAACAAGACAAGAGCCTGGTCAAGACTTTAATCACATCTCTCTACCGCCCATTCCAGCTGCTCTTCTTTGAAGTCATGGTCCTCAACCTCTGTCTCTACTCTGCCATCCTTCTCGGCATCCTGTACCTCTTTTTTGGTGCCTTTCCACAAATATTCACTGCCAACCACGGCTTCAACCTATGGCAGGATGGCCTAACCTTTGTGGGTATGCTGTCGGGTATGCTCCTGTGCGGCTTCTTTGACCCACTTTGGAAGCGCATCCGCGACGACTTGATAGCTAAGAGCGAGCGCGAAACAGGCATCATTGGCCGCAGTGAACCCGAGTGGCGACTGCCGTCGGCGATTGTCGGTGCGATATTTGTGCCCATTGGACTCTTTTGGTTTGCGTGGACGACGTATCCAGGTGTTCACTGGTCTGTGCCAATTATTGGCTCGGCGTTTTTCGGCGGAGGGTAGGTTATTCTTGTTATTCACGGTGCATGATGCTGCTATTATCACCAACTAGACTTGGGAATGACGGAGAGGCGCCGCCATGCTCGATTTTCCAGCACTCATTTTCCCCAGTTTCTGCCACTTTACCATTTCACATATCGTTGTGCTCGACGCCTTGCTTTTCGGGTTTGTAATTGCTTTGTAAATATTTACTCGAAAAGGGATAACCCCCGTGTCAAGTTGACAGTCTGTCCGATGTGCTAGGTTTCCTCAAAGTTGAGGCCTTGACGTGCCGACATCTCCACCATCACATCCCCTTATTCCTTGCCTCTTTTTCGCGCTACTTTCATATTGGCTATATGTAGCTGTCCACCCATTGTTGTCCCGCACCGTCTCTATGCATGGGCGGCTTGGCCATTATAATGTGGCTGTTTCTGCATCCTCATGGCGTTCGAGTACTGCGTTCTAGGCGCTGCCATGCATGCAGCCGAGATAGCCTGCGCTCAGCATATTACCCATTTCCTTCATTGCTAACCATAGCCTTGTTTACATACAGTGCCTTGTTGGTGTTCTCCGGAGTATTTACTTTCTTGGTATGTGACACCCCCCGCTCCTTGGCTATTTTTTATGTCAAACTCGCAGTTACCCGCAAGAACCGCTGGAAAGACTTTGTAATCCACATCGTGCATAAGCAGCTAAGATTATCACACGCCCTTCTTTGCGGCAGAGTCTAAGCTGAGGGTGTGGTAAATGTCTTGGATGAGCCAGTGGAGATGTTGCAATTGCGCGGCTACCATACCCTTCTCAGCCCGGACATCTCGTTTACTTGCTCTGGTCCATTTTATGAGACCTCAAACTTTCAAGAATCTGATATGAAGCTGCTGGAGCCTGAAGCCATATTTACTCAGACAGCCCGTATATTCTATTATTGACGAACCGTTGGCTGACATTACTGTTTGACTTGATGCAGGTCGACGCCTACCCCCTTTATGCAGCAAGTGCACTCGCAGCCAACTCATTTGTCCGTTGCAGTTCTGCTGGTACGTATTTTAAAGTTCTCATGTCCCTTTAATTCCACCTCTATTCCTCTCCTCACTTCCTTCGACCCTTGTTACCGAGTTGAGTTCGCAATCACAGTCACAGACCTAGCCCGTCCCCTTCATACTCTCACCACATCACTATTTCCTGCTCTTGGTTGCGTTACACAGCAGCTGCGAGTTGCTCAGCTTTGCATCTACGAGCCAAACAGTACGCTTCAGAGCAACCTTTATTTAGGATGCGGTGCGGAGTCCTAGCGGTCTTTGCATGAAAGTTACGCACATGCTCCTACCGGCGTTTGTGCTTTGCAATCAACAATTAGCTGTCAGTCTTGTGATTCGATGGTGTCTTTGATTCCAGGTTAGCGGGTAGACAAGTTCTTGGCTGTAATCGCCTTTGTGCTTGTTTAGAGTTGTAGGTGTGCTTGTGCTTGGTGTGCTGTATGAGCCGTTGTGATTTATGACTATGCAACACACACTGTCTCTTGTGCTCTCTCTTTCTTGTTTGTCCCCAGATGTACAAATCCTTTGCCTGCCACTCGACAAGTCATGAGATAGTCGGTGTCAACTATGTGGCAGACAGAAATAAGGGCACGGCAGAAACACAAGCGTGTACCGAGGCTAGGCCTGTGTTACTACGGACCACAATTTTTACCTGCCATCACATCCCTAGGCTTCCTACCAAATGGTATTAGCTTATATTCTTGTTGAGAAAGCCACGTAACAAAGCACTGCAATTCACGCATCCCCAAGCACCCTCCGTATCGCTGCCGTCCTCAATTGCCACGTATTAGATGGCGGCTACAGCACTTGGATGAATGATACCTCACCACTTACTAAACTAATGTGCTAACTTTGCATTTTTCTTTAGCTGCCTTTCCACTGTTTGGGCACCAGATGTTTGAAAAGCTTGGTTTCCAGTGGGCCGGATGTCTGCTTGCCTTTTTGGCACTCGCCATGGCACCGTTCCCATATCTCTTTTTCAAATACGGCAAGCAGTTGCGTGCAAGGAGCCGTTTTGCCGTCAGTGGCTAAAGCCCTTGCATAATTATATTGCTTTTGTTTCTTGGTTTCTTTACAGCGTGTGATTCAAACACCCTTTTAATTCTAAAACGACGGACTTGTAGCTCCTTCTAGGTGATCTCTCTAAGCGGCTACGCCTGGTGTACATGAAGATATGCATGATTGATCCAAGCCACCACTTTGTTTGTAGCCTCAAAAGCATGAGTGAGAGGTCTCTTAGGGAGGGGTTGACACAGTGCTCCATAGAACCACAACGAGCATGAATCTTGTATTTAGACAGTGTCTTGGATTGAGGAAAGCCTCGTTCCTCATCCGAATATGTCACGCGAAAGGCAGACAAGGACTTTGACTCCAAAGTCCAAAGTACACTCAGCAGCTAGCTAATCTCTTTAATTTTCTTTTCTTTTGCACACCAAAAGTCCTATAGTACTTAAATGCGCAGGCGCCACGTCTGGTGGAATAGCCATACAGGGAATATAAGCCGACCGTTCTACTTATAGCTACTAGTTGGGTAGCCGAGGGCCGTGGGCTTCGCTAATATGACAGCCAATGTGGTGGCTCGTTTCTTCATAACCTGAAGGGGGCCCCTTTGCGACGAGTCGTTCTCCATTCATGCGCAGCAGCAGCTGCTGCTGCTGCTACTCGATTATGTGCTGTATGTCTTAGATGGGTGATTTGTCGATTTTTCTCTGTTTACACGGGGGGCTGTTTTGGCCACTGTCCACGGAGTTTGTCTGTTCTGCACCATCCCTCATTATTACTACTACCAGCCAGTTGCCAAGTCGTTGCCTGTTTAGCCTTGGGCGCTGCCTTGCACAACACTCTAGCGTGCATGACCAGCTATTAATAAATTGCTTATGCAGGTTTATGTAAGTGCTTTGTTACACATTACTCTACAGCGTCGGCCTAATTTACTCAGCCGTCGACGTGTAAAGGCGGGCTGCTGCATTGTTTAGACACCTTGTTTTTAATGGCTGGCGTCTTTTTATTGCCTGTTGTCCGGCAGAAACGGTTGTTTATATAGTTTGCTCAGAAACCTTGCAGACATGTTGTATCACGATGAGCCGCTCATGGTGTCCTGAGTAAGCCGTGGTGTAAACTTGGATGAGTCCACAGTGCCCTCGGCTCACGGACAAGATGCACTGTATCTTGGAATCGTCTTGTGTGCTGTTTACGCAAGAAGTCTGTGACAGCTTTTGACTGAACCCGGTTCAAGTTGGCAAGCGACGTTGGTCGGGGTTTGATACCTAAACCCTAGTGGCAATAGAAGAAAAAACCCAAAGTTAAATTCCGACAAAGTGTTGCAAACTTTTGGCCAAATTTCTAATTCAAAGTACAAGGTAATGCGAGATGATAGCGGAAACTTGCATATACGTTTACGTCAATGGCATCCATATCAAGTAGGTTTAATCGGCGGACTTTAGCGCTCGTTGTATACAACATGAGAGCTGCGTAGAAGTTGCTTATTGCGGGAATTTTCACATGTATCAGGTTGCTGAACATCAGCGCTTACGATGCAAGCTATCACGGAAAGGACTTGTAAATTGCAACCAAGTACATTTTACACAGTGTGGGCCGAGATGAGGTACATCTGTGAATACAGAACTGAGCACAGAAGAATCCATGCATACCGTAGCAAACGAAGGTACGCCGTCATGTATCACATCACATTGTTGTATACACAGCTGCATAGATACACGACGTCACTTCCTTCCTACAGCTGTAGGCAAAGCACTGAAATTTTTGTAGGGTAGTAATAAATGACAAGTAAAAGTCAGAGCAAAGAAAACACGGCGAATATGTATGTACATAGAGCTGTAGGGTTAGTAGGCCATGGAGGGTGACGCTTAGATAAGAATGGCAGATTGGTAAACCGTCCCAGGGCGACAACGTTACAGTTGGACATGCAGGAAAAAGACACGACCTGCAAGCCGATACTGAGGAGAATAAGGCGAGGCGAAGGTGTCCGAAGGCTCAGCTAGACGGCCCTTTATAGCCGTGGTACAAGCCTTGAAGGTAACTGTAGTGCAGTACAGCGCAGTGCAGTGCAGGTTAGTGCAGTGTAGTAGCATAGGGTAGTGTAGAGCAAGGACCCTCTCAATAGATTGCAGGCTTTATACTCTGACAGGCTGGCTAGCTCGAGACAAGCAACGAAGCTCCCAAAAAGCACGACGCAAATGGCAGACAAAGAAACTAAACGTCAAAAGAATGGAAAATTTTGCCATGATAACAACACCTCATTTGTCAAACTGGTCTTTAACTATTTGCTTATGGATATGTACAGGTGGAGAGGCTAAGTCAAGCTAGTAGCTCGATTTATGACGAGAGACGATGCGCAAGAGCATTTGCCCAGTATGTATTCCTCCTTCTAGTACCTGGGACAATCCTTGGGGTTGGACAGAGACCGAATGTCAGGATTAGAAGCCCAATAGCGCCTTTACCTAGCTGAGAAAGGTAGAAAAGAACGTGGAAGAACTGCAACTGGCTTGTTCCATCATTTTCAGCCCCCCCCCCCCCCCTCCCCCCCCAAATAAGCATGCATTCATTGAGCTCTGAGACTGTCAGACTCAACAGATATCACCAGCTTGGTGTCACTTAGGTCGTTGATAAGTGATGAAGTAATGCGGCTGGGAAAGTATCGGGTACTTTCCTCGCCTTATCTCTCTTATGCAGCAGGGCAATGCCAAAGTATCACCGGGTACCTGATACCTTTTTGCAGTTTTTCCCTTCCCTGCTTCGTTCCTTTCCTTCCTACGCGCCCGCCTTTTTCTTACTAGGTCCAACTCCAAGTTTGGCGAACCCCAAAAAAGTAATTACCACATCTCGTTGGTTTATGGCGACCTAGCAGAAACATGGAGGAAAAGAGAGGGCAAGGGCGGCAAAGTGAAGCGGCAAGACGGCAATTGCCCTGGATCTAGTAGAACCAAGACAAAAAAAAAAGGGAAGCTACGAGTTCGAGATGTTGGGCTGCGGAGAGAAGGAGCAGAATTGGGAAAGTACGACCAACCTGTAAGACGAATTCTTGGCTGAGGTTTTCTCCAATATAAGGCAAGGGGTACTCTGTCCACATGGCCATCGATTGAATTGCATGCCTTTCTACTTTGATCGCCGCACTTGAGCGATGGGATGAGTTCTGACAATGTGATTTTCGATGAACGAATGGATGCATAAATTCGCAGAGCTTGATGTAGAGGAGGTATGGTAAAAGAAAGGCCAACCAGATTAGGGTTGCTTGCGACCGACTTTGTTTGCCACCACCACCGGCTAGCCGAGTTGCTCGCGTGCCCTGTTGCTTTGTGCATGTACAAGATTCGACTGCTAGAAAGAACCTGATATGGCAAGTTCAGCACGCATATTTAATATTGGGTGAAACGCCGGACTCAGCCCTCTAGGTGTAAGATCAGACATGAAAACAAGCAGACAAATAACCCAGACACAAGAGGACAACACCGCTAAAAGACTTTGCAATGGCCTCTATGGCGCATCGCGCATGGCTTGCTTCAAATCCTGTTCGACGCTGAACCTTGCATGGCAAGCTGCACCTTGCGGTCGTTACGAACAAAGCACGTCTTTGGCTGCACGATGGGAGAAACCATGCAACTTGCGGCGGCGCATCCATCCTTCCTCCCTCCAAAAATCCCATTCCAATCAACCCACACACAACATCTGTGCTTGTGGATTTTGGATTTGGATGCACACTGTCTGCATAAACAAACAACAGGACGCCGCTACTTCGCCGGGCTGAAGAGGCACTGGCCTTGAGTTTACCAGCTGATAGTTGAAGATAAACGGTAGTCAAAAGAGATACAAAGTAGCAACTAAAATGCGGATTGTGATGTTTGCTTAGCGGCTTCCTCGTGGCAAGCCGTGGAATCCATCAAGAAGGACAAGGCCAACGGGATACCGAAAACGATGGAAGGTCTATAGCAGTAGATTTACTCTGATGAATCCAGTTTTCAAAATTTTCATCATCCTCGTTTGCTCTTTAGTAACTTTAATTTGATTTGATTTGATCTCATCATCGCCAGCCAACCCGTAATATAATCTGGCCTGACTGATCTGAGTGTTACAGACACGGCAATTACTTGGTTACCCGGACACTGTGTTTTCCGTATGTGCCTTCCTTGTTTCTCCAATCCAGTGCAAAGCGGCCTCTCTGTGCATTGCGCCGTTTGAGTAATTGCCGGTAACGCAACTGGAATCGCGACTAATCGACCCACGTAGGTTTTGGCAGGTGCGAAACCAAAATTTCAAGGGAAGGCCAAGGAAAGAACGCATTTTTGTTACCTCCTTCTGCTTCTCCTCATTGTGTCCAACAAGAAGAATTTTCTTCTCTTACACAAAAGCGTTAAAGAGTTTTAGTCCTTGGACTTCATTGCCTGTTCACCATCTCTGAATCATTTACATCATTATCGCCATTTTAGCGATTCTTGGCTGGTGACGTGAATTTATTCCTTCCTTTTTTTTTTCTTGGTCTCAGGAAGAGACTCCACTTCCCCGACCACATATAGGCCGAAACTCTTTTTTCTTCTTCTTCATCCTCGGTTTTTTCGCTACTATTTTTCTGTGTTTTTCTGTCAAACACCGTCAATTTCTCGATATTTACTACAGCATCTACTGCTCTTCCGATATTTGTCCCTAGATCTTGCTCAACGGCCAAAATCCTACCCATAGTCACATTCATTCTCCTTTCGATGCGTTCCGAAGAACCAGGACAGGCCAAGATTCTGTCCGCCAGTGTCAAAGACAAAGACAAAACAACAAAACCGTCTTTTTGTACCGCTTCCGTCTCCGATCCCGACGCCGCTGTGCTCTGTAGCCGCTCTAAATCTCTCCTTACCTTTGCGACAAAGTGAACCCCCGGAACGGACTACCGCCGATCGACCGACCGACCGACCGACCAAATACGCAACCGGAACGGACTACTCAGAACTCCGAGCGAACTTCTCCCGCCACAAACCACCACCAAGCTCGGTTCGCTCGCTGTTGGCTGAGTGCGTCTTTTGGGTCGACAGTGCAACCACAAAATACCTTACCCACACTGCATTTGTGGTTATCCTCGGTGTTACTTTTTTTTTTACTCACGCTGCCGCCTTTTTCCCATTTCCAGCTGAGCTTGACCGCGGTCTTTTTAGAATCCAGGAAAAACAACCCTCTTGTTGCGTTTTATCCTTGCGTCTGAGGACTTTGCGCCCGAAAGAAGTAGCATACAGAAGCACACGACCAACGACTCGTTAGTTCCGCGTGCAATAGCCGTTGTGGGCTTAGTTGCTTTTTTTTTTCTTTTTTTTTCTTTTTTTTTTTCTCTCAAGTTTTGTATCGCACTTGCAGCTGTGAATCCGGGCTGGACTAGAGTTGCAACTCAAAATTGCTTTTGCTTCTGCCAAAGAACCTCAAGACCGCACAAAGTCTGGCTCGCTTATACCGCAGCGCCCTCGTTCTTTGGTAGATTTGCAGAATACAATTTTGCAGCTTTTGTGAAATAGTTGGACGCTGAATCGCCTCAAACAGTGCTCTACACGCCGCACCCCAACATTTACTGTCAACGCGGCACGGAATAGCAAGCAGGCGCAATACCAAGAAATAAGCGCATATACAGGCTTAGGACAAGACAAGTCAAGAGAGTAAAAAGAACATTTTTCTTCTCTCGACTCCCCTGCTTAGCCATCACACACCCCATCTGGTTTGTCATCATTGGGAACACAACCAGGTGATTGTGACCAACTATACGCACGCCCTCTTCAGACAAAAAAAAAGCTGTTTAAGCTTGACTTGACTTGGTGTCCCTCCACAAGGACTTGTCTGCAGCCTCAAGTACCCAACTTTCGCCTGTTGTAGGTACCAATATAAGCCAAAAGACGTCTCCTTCACCTTGTACCGCTTCTGCCGCATTTTACTGGCAGCCACTTGACCTCGCTTCGCCATACACCTACGCACACGACATCTGCACACGGGTGTTTGAGACCTTTGAAAAAGTACATGCACAGCTTTGACGGGTAAACCTTGCTTCTTTAACACTCTTTTCTTGCGCATATTTAAATATAGCAGTTACGCCGGCCTATAGTCACAATGTCAGCAGCCCTCAACCGCGGCTCTGAGTCTTCCAACCCTATTGCCATAAAGTCTGAGTCGGATTTCAACCAACTTCACCCGGCTTCTACTCATACTCAGACATTCAACACCGGCGGTGCCAATATCCAACCGTCACCTTCGTCATCTACGCCCGCAACAATGGCAGGCTCGGCAATCATGGCCAACCCAAACCAGGCTTCCACTTTCGGCGGGCCTACGGCCACTGTGGGAGAAAAGAAAAAGTACGACCCTAAAGACCCTTTGCGCCCGCGTCGCAAAAAGGCGAGAAGAGCGTGCTTTGCTTGCCAGAGAGCCCATCTTACATGTGGTAAGTTACCCAAAAATCACTGCTCGTTCAAGGCAAGTTAGACTAAGAGACAACAGGTGATGAGCGTCCTTGCCAGCGATGCATTAAACGCGGCCTTGGCGATGCTTGCCAGGATGGTGTGCGCAAAAAGGCAAAGTATCTTCACGATGCGCCTCCGGAAGCGCTCCGTCCCGTTCTAGGTCCAAACTACAACCCCAATGCGCCGGCAATGCCTTCGCCGACGGCTGCTACCACAGCAGCCAGCGTTGCTCCCACGACAATTTCCGACACCCCTTCAGTTGCTGGAAGTAACTTGTACGCCACATCGACAACAAGCTTCCCAGTTTTCTCTACTGGTGCGCAGACACCGATTGCCACTCTACCTGAGGGTATTGCTGGATTCAACTTGCAGACGTCGCCTGTGTCACCAACCTTCCAAGGGCCTGTGACAACGGATGCTGCTAGAAACAGAAGCATTCCCGGGTTGAGTGCTCTTGCGTCTACCCCTGGTACTGATGCACTCAACTTTAACGGTCTGTTTGATCCCAGCAATCCAGCCTTTTACAGCTTTGAAATTGAGAACCTCGACCATCTCAACTTTGGTAGTCAGTATCCTGCCATGGAGTTTGGCATGCTTGGCCATATGAGTAAGGCTGCCGAGAACACAGCGAGAGAGCATGCGACATCCATCTCTGGACCCTCTAATGGCGGTATCAATTTCGACACGTATGAGACAGCCAATACCCAGTTCCCTGTGTTTGATAGCGCAATGTTGGACCTTTCGGCCTTGGATCCGGCGAATGCTGCGTTTGCGCAAAGCGGCCTTGGCCATGGTCTTCCACATGCGTACGCTATCAGTGCGGGCTCTAACAGCCTTGCCAGCCCTAGCACGGAGAACACGGCTAGCCCGCAAACTACAGCGCACAACGGTTTTGATTCACCTACAGCTGCTCCTGGATACCAGCCACCTGTGTCAATCTCTGCGGCAGCTGCTGCGGCAGCTGCCACGGTTTCCATGCCAAGACCGAAGCCGAAGCTTCTCAAGACAACTGCGTTGCTGGGTAAGCGTCGTCGCGATCCGTCAGCAATCTACGAGTCAGTTAAGGAGCCATATCCCTATATCAATGGGTTCCACAAGCTCATTGCCTTTTTGCGCGGGCGCTTCCCGCCTGACAAGACGCTCAAGATTGCCAAGTCTTTGTCGAGCATCCGGCCTTCGTTTATGTCGTGTACAAAGTCTCTCAATCTGCAAGACCTGATCTTTATGGAGAAGTGTCTTCAGCGCACGCTTTTTGAATATGAAGATTTTATGCAGCACACGTCGGCTCCGACAATTGTGTGCCGCCGTACAGGCGAAGTTGCTGCCGTTAACAAGGAATTCACTGCCTTGACCGGCTGGACCAAGGACGTCTTGCTCGGCAAAGCGCCCAACGAGAACATCAACACGGGCATTGCTAATCGTTCCGCCAACACCACGCCCATCCAGCAAAACGTGGTCCCCGACGGAAAGCCGCAGCCCGTCTTCATCCCGGAACTTCTCGACGATGAGAGCGTGGTGCAATTCTATGAAGACTATGCGCACTTGGCCTTTGGTGACAGTAGAGGCCATGTCAACCGCAAGTGCCGCTTGCTCAAATACCACAAGGCCGATGAGACGGGCAGGCCGCCATCGTCATCGTCGGCAGCCTCGGCCACGGGGATGATGGGGCCGGGGGTGACGGGCAAGACGGGACGCAGTTTGTTGAGCAACCGAGTCATCAAGATTGACAGTGAGCATGGGATTTCCAAGATTGAGAAGGATGGCAAAGTGGACTGCACGTACTGCTGGGCGATTAAGCGGGACGTGTTTGACATTCCAATGCTGATTGTGATCAACGTAAGTTTACCCGACCGATGGCCGAGACGACGACGATGCTAACAGTGTATAGTTTTTACCGTGCTATTACCGCAACCAAAACCCTCTTCCTGTTTAAATCAAAAGTTTTTTTTGTCTCCTTTTCCTTGATTTAAGCGCTTTTGTACAGCGTGTGCTTTTTACTGTTTTCTGTTTTATATGCTATACACTACGGCTGGTCCCATGTCGTTTACTGTTTTATGTTTAAATCCTTTTTTTAACTTTATTTCCCGGCGCGTGTTGGCCGAATACTATTCTTGTGGGCGTCTTCTGTTTATGAATACTCGGGGTGGGCTCTTTGTGGTTGGCGTTCTTAGGTCGTGTACCATGTCTCATGTCTCTGTTTGATATTTGGAGGGGCACTTTGTACCATTTCTTTTTTCTCTTTCAAGATCGGCTATTACTAATGTGGTGTAATGATGATTTTGATTACTTGTATGTACATTTGCTGGCGGGCTTGGTTTGTGAAGACACCATTGTCTAACTTGGCACCGCGCTGGTCAGCCACTCAACACTCAACGCGCCGTCCACCTCTTCCTTGCCCTCCTCCTTTATCGCCACCACGCCCTTTGCTGGCGCCCACGCTGTTCTGCGCAGACTATTCTTGGCCACGACACAATCAAAGTTGATGTCCGCAATGAGCGCCTCAAGTGTCGTGTAATCCAGCTCGGGGCGGATGAAGCCCATGAGTAGTAGACGCATATGGGCGCCATAAAGTCAGCTGAGAACTTGTGCATAATGTGCACCTCGGCGCTGCGCACCGTGTTCTTGTAAAACGGGTTGTACCCAACTGACATTACCATGGGGAAGACGAGTGGTACGGCGGCGTCGCTGCCGGCGGGGCGGTCGGGGTGCGTGGCCGGAGCAGTAGCGATGCCAGCCAAAGTACACGCCAGACGTCTTGTCTTCAATCCACGTGGTGACAGAAGAGTCGACGGGCAGATTGGCGGTGGGAATGCCAAGCTAGTGAGTGTTAGCGCTGAGCGGGGGTGTGGGGGAGACGGAGGGGGGGTTTTTTTTTTCTCTATTTTGTTTACCTCTTTGGAGCCGCGGCCGAATCCGCTAATCACTTTCCCCTCCATCTTGAGCGGATACGGTTGCTCAGGGCCGGACTCGGGTCCAACAATGCTTGGGCGGGACGACATGGTGTAGTGTTATGAAGAATCTGATGAGACAAGTTGTGCAAGAAGGAAATAAGAACCAGAGAATTATAAAGGACCGTAGTGCGGGGAACAATATGTCTAGCTTAAATAAGCGCTGACCAACTGCAGACGTTATTGGCCACTTGCTTTATCAAGTCAATCTCATAAGTTGTCAACAGCAAATAGAGCTATTGGGTTTAACAAACTCTCAGGAAATTGAAGTGGGTAACGAAGCTGATAAGCTCAATCGTTGGTCCCGCGATTAGTCAGCCTCACGACACAGCGCAACTAAGAGCGTCCAAAAAAAAAAAAAAAAAAAAAAAAAAAAAACCCAGCCAGGAAGACACCCTGGTTTGGTTCACGGAGGCGCATTTTACAGCTTCAGAAACTTGATGGTGGGGTCAACGCCGCACAAAGACGAGACACAACTCTTGAATAAGGCAAAAAATAGAGAGAATGGCAACAAATGGCAAAAAATGATCTCACCAACCGAAATCGAATCGGTGACCTTTCGATGGCATCCTTTGCAAGTTACAGTCGAACGTGATAACCAACTACACCATGGTGAGTTTCGACAGTGGTTTACCACTGCGCATGGCTTGTTGCGAAAAAATGGCGTTGAGAGGCCTTATAAAGGAAACAGATATTGTAGAAAAATGTGTCGTTTTCACTGCTTTCATCGTATATTCCCTTTCGGAACAGGTAGACAAAAAACAATACACTCAACACATCAAAACGCGTCGTGCGCAATTATATCCAGTTCTCGTGGTTGATGCCGTATTTTCTTGTGAAATCGGTAGTAAATACTTCAATCGATCAAAGCCTGGAATTTACACGAATTGCTTCACGCAGTTTGGTAGAGCAATGTGTATCTCTCTACCAACAAAGTCCTTAGGGTGTTCCATATAATCCTTGCGGCATATCTTATTTTCCCATGTGGAATTTGCAGATACTTAATATATTCATCTCCTTTTCTATACGACTTTTTAATCGATTATCGAGTAAATGAAGCGCCTCCAGCCTGGCATAGCTGTCTGACTGTAAAAGCATATACACACATGGACAATAACCTTTTAGATCGCGTATTCCGGGTATTGGAAACCATCTTAACTCATCAGTTGATATGGGACATAGTCCAAAACAACCCGATGAGGTTGTATTGCATGACAATAGAGGGTGATAATACTGCTTATCCGTCAAATATAACCGTAATATGAAGTATGCGAAATAGCAGACTCATAGAGGTCCAAGGATAACCCTGAGGGAAAGTCTTACTGGGACACATTGCAGTGGATGTTGGCGGGCTGACCCTGAATTGTAGTTATTAAGGGCCATTGTAAAAGGCCCATTGGACAAGAAACCGAAAGCACGTACTAGTCAATGAAGGGCAAACAGAATGGGGTTTTCTTGCTGAATGCTCGACGCAAAAAGAACTTGTGTTTTGTTGCGTCAAGTTGAAGATATTCTTTCAGTGTTAACTAATGATTATATCCAGCATAGAAAGAAAAAGAAGGGAGATTTTAGAGCAACGAATGATAAAACAGATGGTGATGATGAGATTCTTTATTAACATGTCTACCTGCGAGGCCAGGGCTTGATATAAGAACAAGAGAATATGTCTAGTACTTGAAAATTTATACATGTAGGAAAAACAGAAAACAACGCGGGAGAAAACAAAGAAGAGATTGAGAGATCATACTTACTTTGTGAGATCCGTAACCATAGGCTGTAGAAGTGTGGGTTCCGGGAGACCCAGCCCATGACCCGTGACCGCAAATCAAGAGCAAGGTGGCAAAAGCCCGCGTGGCGAGGGTTACCGACTCAGTCGTCTATCTCCCGTGAACGGAGATAAAAACAAAAATAAAGAAAAATGTATGCGAGGTAAAAGTAGAGCATGAAGAAGTCGGGATCGGGGGGCCAGTTGGGGGTGGTAGGCGTCCGTTGGAAGGCCAGAAGAGCGGGTGAGCCTTAGCGGCCCGCTTAGCCAGCCAATTGATGCCCTTGCGGAAGACTGCCATTTTCTCGAGGAGGTTGTTGACACCCGGTGATGATGATGAGATTCTTTTTTTACCTGTCTACCCACGAGAGCAAGGCTCGACATACGACAGAAAATCAATAGGCGGCACCCAAAGGTACCACCTCCGAGGTATGTAGGAGGGATGATGATGATGCTGATGAGATTCTTTATTAACCTGTCTACCCGCGAGAGCAGTTGTAGGAGGTGATGATGATGATGAGATTCTTTATTATACTGTCTACCCACGAGGACAAGGCT
>JACYXV010000367.1:0-15894 GCA_016859225.1 Thielaviopsis cerberus | reverse complement strand
TTCAATATCGTCGCGAGTAAGATCGCCAGCTTGGTGCTTGGCGTAGCGTTCTTGTTGACGCTGTGGTGGGGGAAGCGCGATTGGCTGACGATTGGCACGGTACTGGCGGCGGTGGGGCTGTTGGTGGGGTGCTGGTTTATCAACCACGCGGAAGCGCTGCGGTTTGTCGTGGTATGTGTCTCTCACTCTTTTTCCTCCCCTCAAGCTTCTCATTCTCCTCAGTCTCACCACACACACATCCCCTCTTGGCTTCTCATGCTAACCCCTCAGCTCTTTATCGGCGTCATGTCCTCGCTCTACAGCGTGTGGGACATTTGCGACGATCTCATCCTACGCAAAGTCAACGAATCCGACGCCAGCGTCTTTGCTCAGCGCTACGGCGGCTCGTCGCGCTGCTGGGGCCTCATCTGGAGCATCATCTCGTTGCTCTTCATGGTGGCCGGTATCATTGCCGGCATCGCCGCCTTCCCAGAGTCGTTTTCCGAGCAAAAGGCTGACTCGGAAAAGTTCATTCCCACCATGCTCTTTTAGACCTTCTTTGTCTTTTCCTATTTCCTTTTTGTTTTGTAATCTTTGGGCCTGTATGATACCACTTAGAACATGATTTAATGCTATTGACATTGTTATTATTGCCACTGCTTGTGCTAGACGTGCCATATAGCTCCCAGGCCTTTCCCCAAAACTACCACACCGCCTAAGACATTTCTTCCGCCTGGGCTGCCTTCATCGCCTTGATGTGCGCGCTATACTCCCGCGAAAACCACTCCCAGTATCCCACCCACACCTGCCCACCCATAGAACCCTTGGGCGACTGTGTCTTCTCCGCTAGCAACACACTGGCACGCATCACGCCCTTGCTAGATTCTTCCTGCTTCTCCACATCTTGCTTGACGGCCCCCTCCTTGAGTTTGTGTGATAGTACGTGCTTGTAAGCCTCAGCAATCGAGTCTAGGCGTCGGACCGTCTCGTCGGGCGCAATCGTCAACAGCTTAATCACCATCAGGTTGCACAAAGACCGAATGTCGTGGTCGTCCTTGAGCCCGGCAATAACGCAGTCGTAAAAGGACGGAATGTCGATACCGCCAGCAGCCATGTCCAAAAGAGCGTAAAGGGTCTCGTATGCGCTCTGTATGTAGTTAGTAGCGGCTCTAAACATGGAGTCATAGGCTCCGAGCACAAACAAGCAAAACATACCTTGCGAACCTCCAGCCCGTCATCCACCGTGTGTCTAAAAGGGCCCATCATAATCTCCCTGACGAATTGTGGCTTAATCTTGGACTCTTCAATAATAAACGGCAGCAGGCTGTCCAGGCGCGGCAGAATAATCTCCGGCTTGTTCTGCACAGCCGACGTCAGGGTCGTCATACCCAACCGCCGGTTGTCCATATCCGCTTCTTTAAGAACTACAAGAAGCAGTGACACCAGCACAGACCGAAGAGCTGCGTCAAACGACTCGCTGGACTCGGGGAGCGTGTACCGCAGAGCCTGGATAGCCATACCGCGAACCATGGTTGTCTTGTGCGTAAGCAGTTCCTACAAAATGTTAGCATCTTTTCTGTGCCTGCCTGCTTCACTCCCCTGCTTCAGCCCATTGTATCACAACAATGCCTCACTCTCTCTCTTAACATACCTGAAGCTTTGGCATAAACGAAGTTGGGTCGAACACGACCATGCGGCCCAGACACTCTGCCACAACTACCCGATGCTCCACCGAAGACTCGGCAGCAGCAATCAGATGGCTCCAAATCGACGGTAAATGCTGCACCAAAGAAGGAGAGTCGCTCTGCAAAATCTCACGGAGAGACTGAATCAGAAGGCCCTGCGTACTGCTGGCGTTGTCAATGTTTTCCAGAATCAGCGTCAGGTACTTGTCAACATTGTTCGAGCCAACACGGCCAAGAGCCACTGCAGCGGCAACCGAAACCTCTCCAGGCACCCAAGTCACCCAGAATTTTCGCGCTGACAAGTACAAAACCAAAGAATAACTGATCAAGGCCGTCGATCACATCTAGCCTGCTTTTGGCCAGCAATTCTCATCAACCCCATTATGGAATCTGGGCCACAAATGGTAGCTGGTCTCGTGATAAGACAAGCCCAATAGCAGGCATTCTTCTATTTCTGTCATTGAGCAAGTGGCAAGTGACAACTCGTCGGCTATCTATCTGACCTGCAGCGAATACGAACAAACATCCACTGCCACTATCACTAATACTACCCACGAATACTACCACTAAATCTTGTTTCTCTCCGGCGCCACTGTTAGACATGCTTGTTTTGTGGCTGTCGTTTTACATTATTCAAGCTCTGTCTGTATTCTGTGACTTGCAAGCAACCCCCCTTCTCGCTAGCTATAATGGACCAAAGTCCGATAC
Source organism: Thielaviopsis cerberus (assembly GCA_016859225.1). NCBI lineage: Eukaryota > Fungi > Ascomycota > Sordariomycetes > Microascales > Ceratocystidaceae > Thielaviopsis > Thielaviopsis cerberus. The sequence goes on along the minus strand of JACYXV010000367.1, from coordinate 13,522 downwards.
GCGCGTCACCCCCATCAGCTCTTCTCTTCACCCTATTGCCCCTTGCCGGTTTCCAATGAATTCGCCCTTTTGCCAGTCAGCCGCAACCGCAGGTGTAGCGAACAGAACAAAGGTGCAAAAAGAAATCTCCGCTCCGGTAATAAAAGCCCCAGGGTTATAAACCCTTATCGCGCAGGCGCCTAGACTCTGAAATCGGTAATATAACCAGCGGAAACAAAGCTGAGACTAGCAAACTTCATGACGATATTGGACCGAATGAGTAATCTGATGTTGCGAACCGGGTTCCTGCCTGAGTGTTGCACCACGTCCGCACTCATAGCCTAGAATATGGCAGCCGATACCTGATAGTCCACGTTTTCCTTGTGTACTTGAATCTACAAAGAACCCAAGGGATGCATACACACAAACACCAAGTTCGGAATTTTGTACTTCATGATGGTATCATGAAGTCTTGCTTGTTTGACATCTGACAGAAACACGGCCCATGAAAACCCATCTATATACAGAAAGTGCCATATCCCGCAGCATATAACATGTGCCAAGTTCGGCCGCCATCTTTCCGTCTTCCACGGCAACTTGGCAAGTCGCAGAAACAAGCTCCGTCGATCTCTCGTTTCAAAGCGGCGTCTCTTACTTGCCGACTTGACTTGACCTGCTTGCGCTCAGCTACAACCTCAAACGCCCACCTTGGCTCCCCCCTTGTCCTCTTCATCCATCATCTGGCCAAGATGAAACGCTGCGAGACGTCATCAATTCTTGGAGACTTGTTGAGGAGTAATTGGCTGCCTTCTTCCGTTGATGATTATCCATTTATGTGTTCCTGTCATGTAAGCAAGCAAACGACACCGTGCCGTTAATTGGTAGCTTTGGCTTCTTCTTCTTTTTTGCACTTGCGTTACAATGACAGATGCCGCAAAGAGAAACAGCAACTACCAAGAATTGTAACCGTCCGAACAACAGTCCAAAGAATAGCAATTACCTAACGTAGGCCATGGGTTTTTTTTTTTTTTTTTTCTTCTTCTTTTTTATACCGCCTTTCTTTGTTTGCCCGTCATTGAAACATTTTCCCTTTGCTAGTAAACACACAAATCCTGCTTTGAAAGCTACTTTTCTTCACTGGCGTTTCATTGCCCTCTCACGTCTTTTCGTTTCCCGTTTCCCTTCAGTCCTTGTGCTTCCTTGCGTCCAAACCACTCGCCAAAACATCATCCAGCTCCAGCTCCGTATTGGCAGCGCTACTTGGCTTATGGACCTGGGCCCTTTTGTTCTTTCGCCCTCTCTTGGCACCAAGGAACACGGAATGCACGCTCCAGAGAAACCCGTAGCTCGGCTTGGTCGCGGTCTGCCGATCGTTTCCCTGCCGTGCGTCACTGACCGCTGGCGATGGGCGCGTTTGATGCGAGAGAAGAGCCAGCATCAGCGTCAAAAGTCTCAGCGTATCTTTTTCCCTTTATCAATTACCCAGCCCTCTGTAGTCTTCTATGCTAGGTCCTTGCAGCAGGCTCCAACTCTCTATATCGGCTACGTAACCCCGAGACGCAAAACGCATAAGCTTGTTTGCCCTACTCTGCTCTCCCAGCTGCATGCTATGCCAATATTGTATATGTGCTCCCCTGGCCAGCCGCGCCTGCCGCGTCATCCACTCTGACTTGACCTTGCGCTCACGCTCATGCATGTGTGCGCCAATAGAACGCCCACTCGAGCAAACACAAACAATGCGTATCTACACTGGCATCTACTCCACTTGTATACGCACATGAGCACATACCACATCAAGTTCTCTTGTTTCCCTTGTTCGTGTATGTCAAACTTTGTCACCCCATACATGAACCCTTAGCCTAGGGATTCCGTCCTTCACGCCAGACAACTGAAAGGAGCATCTCTCCTATAGACCTGTCTACTTCTTTTCTCTTTTCATCATTACGTATTTGATTCATCTGGAAATGCCCTCTTTATTCCCAAGCAACATATACTCGGCAAGAAATGTCTCTCTTTTTGTTTAGACAAATGCCAACAATACGCCTCCCAGCGACGATATCGTAGACTATAAATGCCCTGAAAAGGGAGATTGTTTCATCTACCGTTAAAGACTCGTGAACTTGAAGTGCCTTGCTGAGGCTTGAATAGTATGCTTAAAGTATCTTGCCAAGGCTAGAAAAGACTACAGGATAAGACTCGCTCACCCGCCCAAAGGCTCATCTACCCGAATGCCACAGCCCCTCCACAGGCTCCAAAGCCATTGCCCCTAAATAAGCCCACCAAAAGACACAAGCCGCGTCGACGACAGCCAAAATATAGACAACAACCTCATTTCCTAAACCCAGAGATCCTAAACCCAGAGATCACGCGTCGTCTCTGCCATTCCCTTCTCTTCCTCTTCTAGCACTCACCGCTTTGCGCGCTTCTCTTCCTCACACTGACCTTCTGCCAAAACTGTTTGCTCCCAAGCCTCTTTCCCGTCGTTTACTCCCACTCTCTCGCTTCTTTATCCCCAATACTCTTGTACTCTTAGTAGAGTAGAGCATGTGACTGTCCAAAACCGCCAAAATGGCCCCAAGCAACCATGGTGAAATACAAAAGTAATTGAGCCATTCCATTTCTATAAGTCATTACCCGCTCCCTCCTATCCGCCCTACCATTTCATCCAGTCCCGTTGCCTACCTTCGCCCACCAAAAGCCCCCTTCAGTCCAAGTCCTGTATTGCCCGAGCCGATCCATCATTGTCTACAACCATGTTCCATCGTAAATCATCATCGCCGTGGAGGAAGTTACTACTGCATAGGCGCAGTTGTCCATCTCCGTTTAGTTGTAGTCGTCGTCTTTGTATCGTTTAATTCGTCAATCTGCCAAGTGCCCCCGCGAAGCCCCTCATGCATTGTTCTCGGCGGAAGTCATCGGCTTGCGTCCATACACCATGTGCCTGTTACATCGTTAGCATTTGCGCAAACACACCACGCTGCCCTCCAAAAGAACTTACAGCACAAAGTACGGCTGCAGCCGCTTTTGATCCGCCCACGCCGCCCGCATCTCACACACCAAACCATCAAACACTTCGTCAGAAATCCCTAGGACGTCCTTGAAGAGCAAGAGTGCAAAGCCCTCCAGCGAGTTATCCAAAAAGTCGAGCGTAAACAGCCCCAGCTCCTTTAGGTTTCTGTCTGCCGCCCACGAGCCAATCGGCACCTTCCACGTGCGGTGCGTCGTGTCTTCAAACCCCGATTGCTGGAGGAGCTTGAGCATTCCTTGATCTAGTACGGGATGCTCAAAGCTGCGCCCCGTCTGGCGGCCAGCCTGTACAAATAAATTGTACCACCGGGGAAAAATGTGGTCGGGTGGTAGTTGTCCACCAGGGATGGAGTTGCTGCGCATCTGAATATCATACTCGACGTGCTCAAAGTAGCCGCCGGGGCGTATACACTTGAACGATTGTGCGTATAGCTTTGGCCAGTTGTCGATGCAGCCAGTCATGTGTCGGATATGGATATAGTCAAAGTAGTTGGGCGCAAAGGCCCAGTCGAGTTGGGCGTCGTCAATCTGAAAGTGGCAGTTGGGAGGGACCCATGATGGTTGTATGGGTGAAATATCGGTGCCGGTGACGGTGCATTGAGGGTTTTCGTCGGCGAACTCACTAGACGGCGTTAGAGTGTTCTATAATATAAGCAACACGCAGACTTACATAGCCCAGCTTCCTGTGCCAGTTCCAATGTCAAGGGCAGTCTATACGTGACTAGGGTTAGTTTCTGTTGCTCGTATCTTGTGCGACCATAACACGTTTGCTTACCTGAGGGTTATTGAGAGGAGCCATTGCGAGTTTATTCAAAAACAGCAATCTCATCCAGTGGTTCCTAGAGAACAGGTTAACCAACTCATACGCCAAACACTATAGGCACGTAATGGCAGATGCCGGCGTAGACTCACGTAACATCCAAAGCCTCTGTCTGCTGGTCATCGGCTGGGCCCCTAAGTAAACATGTTAGCACCCACTGTAAACATCAAACTCTACCTGTTGTAAATAAGCATGGGGTGCATATCCCAAATAGGACATTCTCGGCTTGGACAAAGACTGAAAACCTACCAATACGTTGTCGTGGAACTCTGCTGGTAAATTCGGCCGTGTTTATTCCTTAGCCGACGCATACTCTCATCCATGCTAGTGGTGGTTGTGAAGGCGCTACATCGTGCGCGCAAATGTTGTTAGTCGCTAGTTGTCAAGTTGTAAAGTACAGACGTCAGAGTTGGTTAAGGGCTGATGTAACAGGGTAATGTTGCACGCCTTGGTTGGCTAACGATAATGACGGCTCATGGATAAGCCTGTCATGTGGTCGCCCTCGATGCCGCCATCAACAGCGCGTCAACCCCCGTAAGAGTCAGACCATGAAGATGGAAATAGTTACCTCATGTTATCGTCAATCGAGCGGTTGTCGATTGCCGAGTCAAAGTCCGTGACGCTGTTATCACGACGATCCTCGCCGTCAAGCTCCGGATCCTGTGAATGGTAATAGCAGTTGGTTAGGTTTTCTCGATTCATTGTTTAGGCAGATGAGACAATGAGAGACAGGAGCGAAAAGGAAGTAGGATAGAGAGGAAGGATAAGAAACAAAAAAGAAGAGATGGAGAAGAAAGGAAAGAGGCGCAGAACAATGAAGAAGAAAATTAATAAACAAAGACACAAGAGAGGGAAAATAAAGAGCGAATACGGGTGCGTGGGACCAGTCTGTCGGTACTTGAACGCCCACGACAAGGTCCTACTTTGGGGAGCCAAAGCTGACTGGCTGGCTGGATGGCTTGACTGGCTGAGGACAAGTGACTGACTTGGCTTGACTAGCTGCCACTCTGCAGGGCCTGTATACTTGTCGCTGAGCTGATGGTGAATTTTCCATGAGACAAGCCTTTGGATAGTGAGGGGTAGCCATCATCAACACGCTAGCTGAAAGGATTATCTGCGGGATCAAGACAGTTGCTCGTTCGTTTCTAGTGAATTCCCCAGGAAGAGAAGGGCATGGTGATTGGGGGCACTTCTGTTCGGTGCGTATCTTGACTAATTTGGGTATATGGATGGCTTTGGGGGGTATAACGGAGCAGGGTACTGGGCAGTTGTTATTTTGTATGGCTGGCCAAAAGGGCCTGCAGCGAACAACCGCCATTCTCTTTAGAAGTAGAATCCAAGACACAAGCTAACGCATGCTAGTGAGAGGAAAGAGAGCGGGCTGGTAGATATCAGAAAAGGACACGAAAAGACCCGTTTCACTTTGTGCTGACATGGCGGGAGAACGCCCGCCACTAGGCCAAGCATTTCCCAATATTAGCCATAATGTATAAGAAATAGTGCTTCAGCTTGCCTAAATGCGGAGGGTAGCACGCCATAAGACAGCAAACGGTAAAAAAGGAAAAGAGAAAAAAAAAGAAAAAAAAAAAGAAAAAAAAAACACTGACCCTAAAACCCAAATGACGACGGCCATCTAGAACACAATCCAAATAATTCAAGCAGGGATTAATTATTGCTGATTTGATCGATCGCTCGTTTCCTTGATAGCGTCTATCGATACAGATAAACCCTCTTGGTGGCAGCCCGCCCGCCTTCGTCATTACCTTTTTCTCTAACTTTGATCCTGTTGCTCTTAGCTTTCTTTCTCTTTCTTATTCTCTTCCCTTTCTTTCTTCTTGACTTGCTTTGCTTCGCTTTGCTTGTCCTCCACTTACTTTACCTCTCTTCATCGTCACATTCGTCTGCCGAGCTGACACACTGCTATTCCCGCCCGCCGGCTTACTTTGTCCATTCATTGTTAACCCACTGAGCCGCTTCTAACTTGTTTGTTTCTCTGAAGCTCTTTATCAAATTATCTCTACTTTCTTACATACCATTTTTGCCCCCCCCCCCCCCCCCCCAAGAAAGGCCTCTTGTCATTCCCATTGCGGGTGGCCTAGATTTGCTCTCGATTGTCTAGTCTTTTCTCTCTTTTCCTGCCGCTTTCTTATTGTTCACTTCACAGGCGAGCTCACCATCGCCCCGTCTACGCTATGAGACTCAAGCCATTTACCACCAAGAAGAGCACCGTGACTCTGTTCCAGATTAGGTGAGTTGCTTCAATTTTTCATTCATTCATGGCATCGGGAGTGAGCCAATTTCTCTGTGTCTGTGTGGTGCGCTGCATTGCGGCGTTTGTGCCTCTCCACCAGCCATTTTTTACCTGTTCTCGTTTCGAGATTGCCCCTCCATATGCTGCCAAATCCCTGCTGTGCTTTACTATAGCTGCCTGCCGCAATGACCTCTGCTAACCACAACTCTCATTGCCAGACTCGAAAATGACTTTATTGTATTTCGCGGCACCGAACACGAGTCATCAGGCCAGATGCTCAAGGGCTATGTGGTGCTTTGCCTTTCTGCCCCCCTCCGAGTCGATGACGTGCATCTCGACCTCAGCGGCACTCTGCGCTTTTCCTGGTACGATAGACATGCAGGCGCTGGCGGTAGCACCCAGAAGGTTGACCGCACCCTGAGTCTAATCAGCCACCGCTTCCCGTCGTTTGAGGGAGGCAAGGGCAAAAGCATCACCCTGGAGGCCGGAAACTACGAATGGCCGTTTGAATACATGTTGCCTGGAAACACTGCCGAGACTGTCGAGTGCGTCAGCGAAGCCGCGCTGACCTACAAACTCACGGCCACGTGCGTGCGCAACAAGCTAGTGGCTTCGGATGTTCAGGCCCAAAAACGCTTCCGCGTCATTCGCACCCTCGACCCCACCGCTCTCGAGTTTCATCACGCTATGAGCGTTGAGAACATTTGGCCCAACAAGGTCGAATATGCACTCACCATTCCGCAAAAGGCTGTGCCGCTGGGCGGCCACGTTGGACTGGAAATGCGCTTTACGCCTCTTCTCAAGGGCCTCGAGATAGGCGAACTGACGGCCAAGTTGATGGAGATTCGTGAGTGCTCTATTGCAGCGTCGTCTGGTAGCTCTACCAAAAAGGAGTACCGCTTTGAGCGCTGCGCAGAGACATGGAAGTATCCTATAACGCGCGAGCAACACTGGCGCGATACAATTGAAGAGACTGGCCAAGAAGGCTGGTACGTGGAAAAGAAGCTGCCGCTCCCCAAGAAGCTGCGCGAGTGCGTCCAGGATTTGAGCCACCATGGCATCAAGATTAGACACAAGATGAAGCTTACCATTTCGCTCAAGAACCCCGATGGCCACATTTCAGAGGTATGTCCTTTACAGCCATTATCTGAAAGTCCAATACTGACTCTTTAGCTCCGCGCCACTCTTCCCGTGTCGATTTTTATATCACCAAGTCTTCCTATGGACGAGCAGGGAAATCTGGTTGTCGAACAACAGCAGAGCACTTCCGAGGTTGAGGAGGACGTGAATGCCAACGCTGCCCCTCCCGGCTATGGCGACCACACTCTGGACCAGATTTACGAAGACGCCGAAAATACAACCACGGTTACCACTCCCGTCGCTCAGAGCGGCGTGAGTAGCCCCCAATTGCACGCCCAGTCGCGCATTGGCTCCAACGAAGACTTGCACGGCATGTTCCAGACCGGCGCTGCTAGTGCCGGAGCTAGTCCCCACCATTACCGCTTGCCCTGCCGCCTGCCCCGCGACACCAGCCACTACCCGCCACGGCGTCCTTGCCGCTGCATTGACATCTCGTTTGCAAGAAGTGTCCATGGCCAACCGCCGCAACACGTCTAGCTCGTCGCTGGCATCTCTTGCCGCTGCTGCCGGCATCCACACCTCGCGCTCCTTTGCTGCCTTTAGCAACGCCCACAGCACTGACGGTGACCCCGCCTCTGGCCGCGAGACGCCCGACCACGACCCCGAACTAGCCATGCTCAGCCAAGTCCCTAGCTATGAAACCGCCGTCAAAACACCTGCGCGCTCATACTCTTACACGAGCGATATGGTACTGCCCGACTACCAGACAGTTTTGAGCGAGCCTTCGACACCGCCAGCTGATGCCCATGGCGATGGTCTCTTTACCATTCCTGAGTCGTCAAATCGCAATCGTTTACACGCGAGTATGCCGGGCAGTCGCACAACGTCAAATCACCCGTCGAGAACAACGTCATTTACGCAGCTGCATACGCTCCACCTCCGGAACCACTCGTACTCGGGCTCGCAGATGCCTCCGCGTACGCAGTCGTCGACGGCGCTTTACATGCTGGGGCGTCGGCGCAATACAGACAACAGTCACCATTAACGCTAGCGCTATTTTTGTTTGATCCTTGAACTTTTATTTGGTGTATTTGATTTTTGGTTTAAGATGGTTTTTTTTTCTTGTTTTCTATTTTCACCTACAGTTTGCTCTCTTTGGGCACGGAGTTTTGTTTATGATTTTTGGTTTTGTGCTACGTGGTGTAGTACGTTTATATTTCTGCGTCCGTTTTGACCTTGATGTCCTCTTGGGGCTACTGGTATCAAATTACTATGACCTCTGCCCCTCTGGACTTGTTTTTACAAGATCTATATGCTCTATGAACACTCAACATCCTATTTCGTTATCGCTATACTGTATACGTTTCTCATTGTTGCTTTTTGCTGTCTCTTCACGTTTCTGAAAACCAAAAAAAAAAAAAAAATATACTAGACTTGGGTTGGGCTTTTTTTTCTTGTTTGGATTTGCTTCAGCGCATTCGGCATACACTTGCATAGATTGATATGTTGATACTTGTTACCACATAACCCCTTTTAATCTGTTTCTTTCATTCTCCCCTCTTTATATTTTATTTATCTATAGTTTAGTTCATTCCTAGAATTTATATCTTTCTATTTGGTATTTCTTACCAACAAATTGATACTGCAATGATGTACAATGTGTGTTTTTTTATGAGGGTGGCCCCAACCTCTCTATGTTTTGACAATCTTATACAGATACCTGTATGAAAGCATGCCGGCCATCAGATATCCCTAATCCAATGACGCACGTCTTGGGACGAGCCACTCCAGGGCCTGCGTATTCATGTGAAGTTCCAGCATTAGAAAGGAGATAAACAGAGCGGGTTGTTCTCCGTCCGTCCCGGGAAGTTAATATTGAGCCGTTTCCTGTCTGATGATATAACAACTACGCAGTAGAGCACTATATGTTGAGCCCAAGAAAACACGCCAGCTTTGGGCGAGTTTCGTGGTCAACCCGATTTCAGCGAAATTAAATGTCGTGGCTGTGCGATGATGGGTTACGGAAACATTGCGGGATTGGCTGGCGATCGTAACGTTAGGGTTTACATTCGGGTTTGCGCATTGGATAATGTCTAAATCAATATATGTACTTGCAAAAACATTGACGTTGTAAATGACGTAAGTAATATCATTGGCCCGAGATAAAAGCCCACAATATATGCAAACCGATTCGAACAGAAAGTGCTTTTGGTACCGACAACGCAAATTTAAGTCGTAGATTGGTTGTGCGACCCATAAACTCGTCACAATCGGGCCAACGTTGATGCAACGCAGATCAAGCCTTTGTACATTGATATTGATAATTGAGTTAAGCTCCATTTCCCGACGTCTTTTTTTTTTTTTTTTCTTTTTTCACATGCATCCATAAAATGACAGATTCCTTCTTGTTGGTTGTATGTATGGAGCAGAGGTCATAATGCTTCTATGCGTATGGCTTACTGCACGTTTCCGATCCGGACGTGCAGAGTAGTAAAGTGGCTGCATCTTACATATCCTGTGCATTACGTCTGGGAAAGAGCCGATCAAGAGCGGGCCCACAGTTATCGGAGGTTCTGTTGTGAAGCTTTGCGGACTTTGTTTATTTAGTTTTTGCCCGATGCGGACTTTGTTCTGGCTCCTGCCCCGGCTGGCTTTACGAAAGCGGGATAGTTGTTTGCGCGGCCTGTTGTGGTGTGTTTGCGGGTCCTTTAAATACGGTTACGACAAATATACAACAAAGGGAAGCTCCACCAACCCGGGATGGCCAGGCGCGCTGGTTGGTTCGATTAGCATTAACTCACATGCAATGCATTATTGGTCTGTAGAAACTTAAATAGTAACAACAAGCAAGAATGGAGAAAATGGTACAATCTGGCCAGTGGGCTTTGTATGTTGTATCCAGAGGCGTCACACATTGCTGCTTGTTGCTCCTTCTGAGCGGAACTTCGGAATCAGCGGCTTTGTTGGATATACAAAAAAGCCCGCTGTCATCTAGAAAGCTGTTCTGGACTGCTTGAGTGATGTGATGTTTAGGAACTGCGGAGTGGCCTCTTGGCAGGGCCAGTGCTTAAAAAGCTTACGGACAATGACTTGGTCTAGTACCTACCCGTATATATGTTGAATCCTCGTAACTGTTGGGGTAGGGAAAGCGTAGCTCCGTGAAAAAAGGAGGCGAGCATGCAGCGAATTGTAAATGAAGCAACTGCTCTGTTCAATATAGGAAGCCACAACAAGAGACACAGCAGCTGGCTGGTCTAGATTAGTTCCTTATTTTCCGGTCCCTTTTCTGTTTTCTTCCTCATTCTTTCTTTTCTTCTTCTTCTTCTTCTTCCTCTTCTTTACATTACCGGATTATCAAACTTAGTTTTTACCATTCGTTCTTTTTTACTTTATTTATTTTGTCGCATTTCTCTTTTCAATTTGCATCATCATCACATCACCTTATTACTCCAAACTATCTCCATAGTTGAAAAACGCTTTAATAACTTCTGATTATCCTGTAAAGGCCCCTCTTTTTCGTCCTTGGTACCTGTTCCCTCTGCACCCCGGTGCTGGATTCATCTTTTTAGCGAAAAGAGCTGAGCTGTACTTGTGCTTACTCGATCCCCTGCTTTATCTTGCGATACGCTCTCGTTTTTCCCCTTCCTCTTTTTTATTTTATTTTCCTGCTGTCGCATTTGCCACCAACGACGTTTAAGAAATCTAATTCCAACCTTTCCTTTTTTTCTTGTCTTTTGCTTCAAATCAAAACCTTTATCAAAATGGCTGCTGTTAGTCAACCAACGTCTCCTATGACTGCTGAGCTCCCCATGCGGGCCAACACTGGCCTTACTGGCTTGAGTGGATTCAGCGACGACGCCATCCCCGACGCCGACCCCAACACTGTGAGTTTGATATCTACTGAGCTCTTTTGGACTGTAACTAACTAATAACAAGACTGCTGGTCTGCTGTCGGAGCGCCTGCAAGCTTGGAAGCACGCTGTTGTTTACCTCGAGGATTATGTGAGCGCCGTCGAGAAGGTGTACAAGGCCCAGGCTAAGGAGTATGAGAAGGTTCTTAAGGTTTGTTTTTGATTTCCTACTTGCTGCTAATCTATGGCATGAGCTAATTGTTTCCGCCCGATAGACTATTGCGAATCCCCTGCGCGAGGGCCACCACTTTGACGGCGATGCCAACGGCTTCGCGGGCTTTTTCGAGAACCTGCGCCTCAACACACAGGCTGTTATTAACACCAACCTTGAGACGGAGAAGTCCCTCAAGACGTCTGTGCTGCCAATCCTCGAGCGTCTTCACAAGGAAATCAAGCTCAAGTCCAAGGAGCTTGCCAATGGCGCCGGAAAGGGCAGCAAGGAGGTTGAAAAGGTTCGCGGTGTTACTCAGAAGCACATTGAGATGCTAGGCCAACAGACAGCCTCATTTGAATCGGCAGGTGCGCATATTGCTGGTCACGAGGATCCCTACGTCGTGCGCCGTGGTGTTCTTCACCGTTTGCATAAGCAGGTCCAGGAAGAAAACAATCACCGTAACGAGCTGATTTCAACCCAGGCCAATCTCTGCACGTTTGAGCAGCACGTTTTGAGCACCATCTCGCAGGTTGTAGAGGCCTTTACGCAGCTTGTTGGCGGTCAGGGCGAGAACATTCGCATGCTGCACACTGACATTCTCGGTGCTGTGCAGCGTGTGCCGGGAGATTTTGAGTGGCGCAAGTTCCAGGAGCGGTTTGCTGATCGCCTGGTGAACCCCAGCGACCCCCCTCGGGCTGTAGACTCAATTGTGTTTCCCAACATGAACCACAATTCGACAAAACCTGCCATTGAGGGCATGCTGGAGCGCAAGTCTCGCAACAAGCTGTCTTGGGGCCACTCGTCGGGTTACTATGTTGTGACTCCTAGCAAGTACCTGCACGAGTTCAAGGACGCTGACGACACGCGCGTCGACCCCAAGCCTGAGCTTTCTATTTACCTTCCCGACGCCATTGTGGCGACGCCCTCTGGCGAGAAGTTTAGTGTCAAGGGCAAGGATATTAGCAAGAACCTCAGTTCGAAGTTGACTGGCTCCTCTGAGCTTAGCTTCAAGGCCAGTTCGGCCGCCGAGGCTCAGCGTTGGTATGAGATGCTCAAGGAGGCTGCCACTTCGGGGGTTTCGCGCGTCAACAGTCTTGCCACACCCATGTCACCAATGTCGCCTTTGTCGCCCACTAGCACTATGCCTATGTCCGGTCCAGCTTCTCCGTTGGTGGGTGATGTCAAGGCTGCGATTGCTGGTCCGCCATCGCCGGCGATGATGTCTCCTCATGTGCCCCAAGAGAGTGGTGTTGTTGCGGTGGAAAAGAAGTAGAGTGATGGACATAGCTTGAGGGGAGTTTGTCTTTAACTCGTGATGACTGTATCGGGTTAATGTTTTGTTATCGCTTGGATTATCTATGTAGTTTGCATTGTTTACAGAATTGGTTAATATCACTTTGTTTCATTCATGACGGCTGCTTGCAGGAGAGGTGATTATGTAGGCTTAGGCAGAGCAGACGGGGTGTAGGAGCAGGCGGTGCGTTGATTGCACTCAAAGTGTACTTGGTTAAAGTATACACCAAGATGCAGGAAAGTGCTATTCAATAGCAGTGGCCAATTTGTAAACAAAAGGGATATGGGGCTTCGGTGGCCCGGGGGTGAAGGACTACTCATGAAGCGGTTAAGAGGCTGAATTCGGTCAGGTGGTAGATAATGTGTGGTTTTGAGTGGTGATGGTACCTTTGTTGCTTGACCTTGAGCTCATGATAAGAAAAGTAACGCTAGTCACAAGATACCATGTTAGTAGGGACGTAGTTTTATAGCACATTTACGCACGAAAAAGGGGTTAGGTAAAGAGACTCAGCTGGACATGAATTGCTAGCTTCGGTGTCGATGCCGTGTTGAAGTGTATTGAGTGAAGCGACAGACAAAAGGCGTATACATATAGTCATGAGTTGACTCGTAGGTGCATTTTGGATGATGTTTCCATGGAACAGTTTTATACGGTTGAGGCGGAGGATTGAGATATCAACGGAGGTCAAGCTTCGTAGGCATGTTGATACGAAAGAGGTTGATTCCTGAGTGTTGCACAGTTGGCAGTGTAGTTGACCTTGCACGTGATGACACTATGAGGTATGGGGTGTGTTCCCACTATTTTCAATGTGAGAGAATATGAATTTCTCTATGATAAGTGGATGAAGAAAAGCAATTACCGCATACTGGTGGGGGACACTTTTAGAAGCGGTAGACATTAAAAATGCAATCAATCGATTAGTGGGAGACACTACGTTAAAAAATACAATCAATCAATCAGTGGGAGACACTACGTTGTGAACCTTTTTTTTTTTTTTTTTTTTTTT
>JACYXV010000366.1:0-15946 GCA_016859225.1 Thielaviopsis cerberus | reverse complement strand
TACGGGAATGAAGCTGGAACCGACGCTCAGCACTTTTTTTTTTTCTTTTTTTTTTTTCTTTTTCCTTTTTTCGGCCACTTGTGATCCATGCGGCTCTTTTGTAACTTATCGCAATCTACAAAAAGCAAATCAACTACGGACGGATCGGTGTTGCGCATTTGCGCTGCACTGGCCTCCCTTTAGACACCAATGATTTGTGAAACTGGGCTAGTAGGACTCACTAGCACTTGGAGTAGCCTGGTCTCCGCTCTATCTGAGTTGGCTTGATTTGCCCGGGCTCCCGGGTCTCACCGCCTATTGATATCTTTGTACTTTCCCTTTGATTCTGCATGCACCTTTCGTTCAAGTCCTTTACACCTCTTTTCCATCTCCAGACTTTTCCTTCGCTGTTGTTCTTTTTGTCACGGTTTCTTTTTGCTCCTCAGGCCTGCAAACCCCAAACACAAACGCAATCAAATTAGACCCTCCTAATGCCTCTTCTTCTCTCTTTTCGTGTCACACGCACATCCCAAATTGTAGCTCCGTAATCGTCGCACAAAATCTACCGTCTAGCCGGGTTGGCCTTGCTTTCTAGCCGCCCTAGCCAGCAAGTCTCATCCAAGAACTCGGCCGTTTTTGCAAGGCCATTCAGGCCGACCGTCATGCGCAGCAGCCAAGCCCCCCCTCTTTGTTATTTCTTCCAATCTTCCAGAAAGGAAATACATCCGATCTGACCCCATTCGTAGTGGGCTCCGTCCCTCACAGAGCAGTCAGGAATCACCGCCCCAAGGCCAGTAATTTATGCGGCTATAAGATGCTAGTGGTGTTTAGTGCGGGCTTTTAGCCTCACATTTTGGTCCTGGCTTCACGTCCTCGATGCACCAAACACACTCTGCCAGCCTAGAAAATGGAGGGAAAAAAAAAAGTACCTGCTGGTACCACCCACTTAGCGTCCTTCCGTCTTGGAGCCGGGGGCTGCATGGGTGGATGAGTGACACGAAACCGAATAGACAAGACATGTGCGACTCTGACCTGGCGTTAACGCATGCTTTTCTTTCTCTCGTGTTCGCACAACTTCAACGCCATGGCTTTGGCTGAGCCTCTGCCTCTGAAGGTGGAATTAACTTGATCTAAATTTTCACTGATTTTTTTTTCCCTTTTCTTTTTCCCTTGCAACTGCCGCCAATAGCCACAAAATGCAATGCAATGCAGTGCCCTGCACCTCTGCTAATGCACTGCAACTATGCTAATGGAGACGGAGAGAATTTGACTGTTGTCTCTATCATCTTCATTTACCTTGCGATTCTATTCAACTAGGCTCAAGAAAAGGAGCCCAGGATGCCGTACAACACATACATGCACACGAAGTATTTCGAGTCGGGGTTCTACATATGGAGAGCTCAACAGGCAATCGCCTTTAGAATGTCAATATACAGTTGTATTGCTTGTTGCAACAACCGCCATTGATATTGAGTTGCTAATGATTGCGCCCAAGTTCCACTAAACCCCCTATATTTCAATCCCATGTTAGGTATCCAAGCAGCCGGGATTCGAGTCCTTATCGTCTCAGGCGCGCGTCATTGTCGCCGTTTCTTAGGGGAACCGCATAGTGACAACCCTAATGACAACCCTTAAAATTATGTCCCGGGAAACTGGTTAAGTGCTATTTCTAGGGTCTGACAAATTTGGACGAGACAATAAACGACACTTGACAATTGCCATAAGAGAATTATGATAATTATTTTATCATTGTACGTAATGTAGCACAGATACAACTATGCCACTGCATAGGAGACAAAGATGTTTCAACCCGCACGAACATAATAAAAGTCACCCGGAAGAAGAAAACATAGGCTTCCAGCCACACACATTAAACCGGCGTTAAATTAAATTAAGGAACACAGAAGAAAGAAAGATACTCTGCATACTGCTAGCAAATAGAGCCCTAACGCCCAGGAATCAGAAAGCTCGCAGCCCCTTGAGAGAAAATGAGAGAGGCATGCTAAGCTTAGACTAGAGCTGGCCTCGAGCGGGGCCAAGATTGAAGGGTTTGTGCCAATCATCACTTGTGCGTGAAAACAAGAATACGGAAAAAAGAGATAGCGGCATATTGGGTTGCATCTACTAACTACTACCAACAACGAAACAGACCAAAAAGGGTACAAGAAAATAAAAAGGGAGGCAGTGCAGCAACTTTCCGAATTAGAAAAACAAAAGAAACATGAGATAATAAGAGGAAATAAGGGAAAAAAAAGAAAGTGTCCACAGAGGAAACTCAAAAGAAAAACGGCTACACAAGAAATAAAATCTGCACCACCGTAATAAAGGAATAAGAGAAAAAAAAAGAACCTCGCCAAACTCCCACTTATCATGGAAAGAAATAACCCTCCTCCCCACCGAAAGTAACAAAAAGAACTTGGAGAAAGAGATAGAATTAATTATCGCTCTGGTAGATTTTTTTTTCTGGTTGTGGTGTTGTGTGGTGTTATTTTGATGGGTTGCCCCGACGAACGATTCAGGTCAGAAAAAAAGAAAGAAAAGAAAACAAGAAACGAAAAAGAAGAGAAAAAAGATGCCATGCAAAACAAAACAAACAAAAAGAAGAAATAACAGAGTTGGAAAAGAAAACGAAAAGAAAAAAAGGTGAAGAGATAAAAAAAATCTGCCAGATTGTAGCGGACTGATTCTGTTTCCCTCTGTTTCAGCAAGTTTCGTTGATCCGTCGTTTCAACGGGCCGCCATGAACCACTTCCCTCATTCAAGCCTGTGCCGTCGCCAAAAACCCCCTAAAGCCTAGGCTAAGTTATCTTGCCGCATGGTCGCCACATATTAAAAACTACTATCAAGACATGTTCATTCCCGACGGGTTCAACATGGCTGGGTAGCATCCATCTGACTTAGACTTGCTTTCAAACTGGCCACAGCGTCTGTTTGCGACCAATGAGCCCGGGGGTAGCGTGCTGGGCAGACCGGTGCCACTGCTGTCGTTTCCTCTGGGGCCCACGGGGTCGTAGTGGCCGGCAGCCGCCGAAACCATAGTAGCGTCGCCGTCGTTGCGTTGGTCCTGGTGACTAAACATTTCGACGCCCTGCTTATTCTCCTGTTGTGACTCGTAAATCGGGCTCGGGAAGTACTGGTAACTTTTGGTGACTTCAATGGCCTTGCTATCTTCAGGCGAGATCATGGCCTCGCCAGGTATTGTGGCCTGGTGGTGCGCTTGGTGATGTCTTGTTGGGCTGTAGTGCATGCTGTTGCGCGGCTCAAAGCCGGTACCGTACGGATGGCCCATCATACCCGCGTGGCCAAATCCAGTATCCATCATTGAGCCATTGTGGTAGCCAGAAAGGCCACCCGTGCCGCTGCCAGGCCCGCTGCTCGTGCTTCCCCGACGTTCTGATTGATAATGGCCAGGAGACCGCCCGCGCACAATCATCTTGGCCGAAGTTTTGTACCCAACCCTGATAAAGTTCTCAGGTGACTGGTCTCCAACATTGGCCCAAACTTCAATCAAAAGATGGTAATACTGCTGAGCAGCTCGTCTTTTGCCATTGTTGGCTGTGGCCTGTTTGAACTGGATGCGCTCAAAGGTATGTTCCGTCTGGTAGTTGCCACCCGACGCCTGTGGATTGGGGAAGCTGTCGCCATAGGCGCGCGTGTCGTGGCTGCCGTACAAGTTGCCAAGTGGATGATGATTCGACGGAATTCGGGGCGACAAAGCGACCTTGTTGGGCTTCATAACCGGGCCCTTGTCGCGTTTAGGCGTGTGCTGGACCAGCTCAATAACATGGCCGCCGTTGTCAGCAACAACGGCCGAAATGCACATGGAAAACCCATATACCTGGTAGGGTTGCGTCGAACCGGTCTTGATGAATTGGATGGTGTTGTTTTGATAGTACGGGCTGAGGCTGTAAGAGCAGACGCAGGAAAAGTAGTTTCGACGGTAGCAAGTCCATTCACCTTCTGGCGATAGGAAAAAGCCCTTGTCAATGGCGCCGTTGATGTCGAGCGTGATGGGCGTGGCGGGGTTTTCCGTGTACTGGAGCGTACCGAGACTGGTGAGGGGCCCAAGTGGCGGATATTGCTGGGACTTGCCCGAATTGTACTGTGAGGGGTCCATGTTCATGGACGCAGTGTACGCGTTTATGGGACTGGAAATCGGAGGCGAATTGTGGCGGCGATGCAGAGAACTTATGGGAAATGATGGCGACCGGGTCGGATGTTCAGAAGACCTCTGGAGTGACGGGGTTGCTGATGAGTATTGTTCTCTGATAGTGGGGCGCGGAAGTGTATTGGCTGTGCGATGGGCATGAGGCATGCCCGAAGACGACGTGCTGCTAAAAACTGTGTAAGTGTCCGATTTTATTTTTTCTTCAACCGAACAACTGGTAATGACGTGGTATAGAAACAAACTGATTGTGGTCAGGTGAAAAGAAGAACGGGTAAAACAGAACAAAACGAAACGAGACTCAAGGAATAGGAATAGAGCAAACAGGGCAAGCCAAGGCAGGGTAGGGTAAGGTAAATGAGTAGTAGTGGCGGTAGAGTAACAAAGTCAGTTCAGACAAGGTAAGGCAAGACAGGGAAGACCAGAGCTAGCTAGACCAAGTTGCTGGCAAGCAGAAACGGGTCCAAGCCAGGCCAAAGAGAATGGTGGATGTACAATAGACTTGAGTAGAACAAGGCATAGCAGAGCAAAGTAAAGAGCGAGCAGAGCAGAGAAGAGCAGAGCAGAGCGGAGCGGAGCAGAGCAGAGCACAGCAGAGCAGAGCACAGCAGAACGGAGCACAGCAGAACGGAGCTGAGTCGAGTTGAGCTGAGCTGAGCTGAGCAGAGCTGAGCAGAGCTGAGCAAAGCAAAGCAGTGCAGAGCAGTGCAGAACAAAGCAAAGGCCAACCTGCTAGCAACGAAGTGACAAGGTCACGTCAACTTGACAAGGTAGGCAAGGCAAAGGAAAGCCAGGCCAAAACCAGACCAGATAGGAAGAGCAGAACAAGAGAAGACGATAAAGGAGGGAAAACAAAAGATAAAATCAGAAAAGAAAAAGAAGAAAAAAGAGATGCCAGTTAGGTTTGAGAGGCAGTTTACCCACGCAATTAAGTGAATTACTACTGTTATTGCTGGGCAAGCATGTCAAAAGTGAAGAGACAGAAGCCGAGGCCAGCGTGAATAAAAGAGTGTAGTGCGCTTCAGTTACAAAGCTCTGTATGCAGCAGATGGACCACTATAATGAAGTAAAGTGAAGCCCACCCGCGCAGGGAAAAATGATAGTAAAAAAATGTAAGGAATGAAGGGAAAAAGAGAAAAACAAATCCACGATGATTGGATGAGTGGGTAAGTTGCACGCTTCACTAATCCGCCGGGATGGTTGACGTTGGGTAGAATTTGGCAGGGAAACAGTTTAAATAAGAAAAATTAAAGGAAAAATCGGCAGAAAAAAAGATTAATAGGTGAGATTTCGCCAATTGCTCACTAAGCTTTGCATGCTTGACAGCAAGAAGGGATATAGAAAGGAAAAGAAGAAAAAGAAAAAGCAAAGAGTGTAAACAAACCAAGCCAGTGGAGTTTTGAAAAACAGGAGGAAGAAAAGAGGAAGAGTAGGAGCAGGAAGAGGAAGAAGTATAGCAAGCACGACAATTGACGCTGCAAAGATCAAGTTGGAGGGACGAATTAGGACAGGAAAGGCTGACCAGCTGGGTGACTGCTGCTACTAGCAGTAGTATTGGACCTTCCATTGTACTAAAATTGTGTATATGATGTAGAAAACTTCATACATTTCAAGTATAATGCAAGCACCATGCATTTCATCACCACATAACCATATTTCAGGTCCTAAACTGGCCGTTGTAAAATAGGGAGAAAAAAAGAGAGACGATAATAAGGATTGCCAAAGGTAGGTCAACCTTTGGTGCTGGCAATATAAAGGTGAGCCAGCCAGTCAGCCAGCCCACATGTGAAGGAGAGTACCCAACCACTAAGATGGTGATGGAGACGACAAGAGGGGGTATAGCATGTAGTGCGAGAAAACGAAAGCCTTAGCCCAAAGGAGAAAAAAAGAAAGAAAAAGACGAGGCGTCTGCCCTGCCCATCTTTTCCGTTGATGCCAAAGCCCAAGTCAAGCGACAGCATCGTTGGGCCAAAGCAAAAATGGGTTCAATGAAAACAGGAAATATTAAAGAGCAAGGCAAAACGGCAGAAAGGAATCAGCCAGCCCGTCCGCACCGCATAAGCTTTTAATATCCCTGTTTTTCGGGTTTTCTGCAAAAGAAAAAGACGGGACAGCACCACACAGCGTAGCAGATGTTTAGGATGTAGCGTCGGCATTACAATGGTGGCAACGCAAGGTCAACAGACGTTCACCTGTAAAGCCGATGATTCAAGCTCACTTGCAGCTTGGATTTGCAGAAAAGGGCAATGCCGACGTGGCCATAACGAATCTTGAAATGGCAGAATAACAAGGATATGGGTAGAGATGGGAACAAAAGACAACAAGAAAGCAAATAGACAATCGACATACCTTGAACCACCGCGAGACCGAGTGTCCAAGCCCGGGTATAGAGCTTGAGGAGTGTAAAATCCAGAGTTCTCGGTCGAGTACTGCGGGTTTGGATTAAGTACGGCTGGCTGGAAAAGGTGACTCTGAGCCACAGGAGTTGCTGCGATTGCCAGAGAAGAATTGTCTTGGGTATATCTAGTTGCGGAGGAAAGACCAAAGTTAGCTTAATGCCCAAGATGCACATTATCTTGCAGTGCATTCATTACACAAGCCGCGATATAATGCGACCCGAAACACAGAACAGCAGTAAAGGCAGCAAAAGCAAGCCGTAGCCACAACGACATTACCAGTCCTAGCACTGCATATCAGGGCATCACGACTTCGTTTCGTTTCTCCTTGTCTCATCTGTCCCATGCCACATGACGCAGAACTGGCGGTGCACAGCATCCAGTCTATTCCGCTTTTGATATACGCGACGCACGCGGTTGATGCACAACCCTGAATCGTCATACACACATACGAACTTTACGCATGTATGGGTGAGATGCACCCACGCTGTGCAAAAGGATAGACCCGTCTGCCACCAGCATGGGGGTTGTGCTTGCCAATGTGGGTGCTATAGTCTGTCTTGTTGGCTTGCGCCTCGCTGGTCTGGCCTGTAGGCCGCCTGCACGACGCTAGAAGCAAAAGGTGTGAAGTGCCAAGTGGTGGTACAGAGAAAGAAGGGCCGTGGTAATATCACAGGCTGGAAAGAAGAGAAAAGAAATAAAAGGAAAAAAAAAAGTAACGTCGCCACAGCATCGCCTGTCGTGTACGTAGCACATGCATACGATTAAACGGCGCGAGTACAGATAGTATGCTAGCCACTGCTGTTCGGCATATCATGCCAAGCTGAGGTACAAGCAAAGGCAGAAAGCAAGGTACAGCGGAAGTGAATGAGGGAGAAGGCGAAGAAAAAGAGAAAAAAAAAAAGCAAAAAGAAAGGCCAACCTGGAAATGGGACGACGAACAAAGACTCGTTATTGTGTAGTGGGTGTGTTTGAAACGGCCGCGGCCCAAGGCAGCAAGACTGAAAACTGCCGGCTACACAAAATGCAAACGGACCGAGATGGGAAATATAAAGGGTGATGTGAACAGTTGAAAGATATGCGATGTGATATGAGTGTGTGCGCAAAGCAAAACTAGCCGGTGGTTGAGAGGAGAGAGCAAGTAAAATAAAGCTGAAGCGGAGCTTGTGTTGTTGTATTGTGCAAGGCTAGGTGGGCTAGGCAAAGAGCGAAGTGGCAAGATAACACAGGCAGAGTCGCTCAACTCGAGCGTTGGCTAGGAACAGAGAGAAGTTGGCTGGTGGGGCCAATATTGCGGCGCTGGAAGGCAAAAACCACTCCCAAAAACCAAGTAGAGTCTAGCGCTTTAGAGGTACTAAAGTCTTTGATGAATCAATCCGACTTTGCTCTGCACTTTTGTTTAATCAGGCTCACAAGTAGCGAAAAATTTCAACCAACCTCAGCTAAGGGCACGAGGCTAGCGACCTGAGTCGTCTCTGACATCAGCGGACAACAGCAGCACAATACAGTATAGCACAGCACAGCACAGGCGCTTTGTCTCAAGCAAGCCACAAAAGGACGACAGCCGATTCCCACTCCTGCACAACAGAACAAGCTAAAACTAGCCTGTCTGTACAATATGGCCCGAGATTGCTGCACAAATCATCAAACAAACAGTCCAAACTCGCAACTAGATGTCCTAAACTGCGATGCAATTGCTGCAATCGAGACAATCTAGATTTTGCTGTTTGTGTGCTGTGGCTTTGACAAAACGGAAGCGATCTTCATGGCAGGGAAGAAAATCGATGGTGGTGATCAGATGCAGTGTAGAGGTAAATCAAATCAAAGTGTCTTGATTGCCCTGCTAGAGAGGGAAGGGAGAAGTTAAAGGAAAAAAGAAGATGCGGCAATGGCTTCAATGCTGCAGCCTGACATAGCAGTAATATGCCGAGCCGCAAACGCAGGTTGTAAGTAGCAACATTTGCCTAGTCTTGATTGACTCGATTCGACAGACGTATTTTCATGACTAGTCAAGCAACGAAATAATCGCACTTGATCACCAATCACCTGCCTAACCCTGTGTTGCATTGCATCGTAACCCTTGTCGGCATTGATAGGATGGAGGTGACTGTGAACTATAAGGAAAAAAACAAAGAAAAAGAAACTCACGCCTTTTCTGCTTCGTATTGTCCCTTATGAGCCGAATAGAGAATTGGTCAAGGAAAAACCACAAACAGCAGATGGTGATTTTTTTGGTTTGTTCGTTTCAAAGAACTAGATTGGGGAGAGGGGGGAGCAAAATATAAAAAGTACAGGCGAAAAAAAGGCTTGCTTTGTCTTTGACAACGACTCGACCTTGCACAAGGTCTGGGGTAACAACCCACTAAAGCTAGGCCTAGCTAAATGGTGCAATGTAGTCAAGAGTCAAGAGCCCCGTCGCAAACACTTGTTTAGTGCCACCTCCCAAACTTTTGAGAGAGCACACTTTCAGACATCAAAGTACTCAGAAGAGCCAGCTAAATAGGTCTTCAAAAAGATGGCTGGCGTTGGCTAGACCCATATGTTTCGATGAGGATCAGTGCAATATGCAAACTAAGGTTTAGGGCATGGCGCCGCAACTATATTCTGGCTTTGCGCAGTAATGGCGTTTGTTGTGGCCTTACCAAGAGGTGCCCCTCGACTTGTTTTAACGCATGCAAAGACCTTGTGAAAACCGTTTTTGGAAGAAGATGGCAAGTCAAAAATGCCTAGCCCTTGAGCTGACCAACCAAAAGTATACGGTGCACGATGGCTTGACAGGGAGGCAAGGGGTTGGTGAACATGAAAGAATAGCAACTTGTACTGTAGGTTGGGCGCAAATCTCCAAGAAAAACGAAGCAAGAAACAATGAAAAAGAAAGCTTACCGCTGGGTTTGAATGTCTAAGTAGTCCATCTGAGAAACTGGGTACCGGAAGCGGCAAGCGTGGCTTAACTGTTATCAATTCAGTCTGTTAGCAAAGGCACTTTTTCAGCCATTAGCTCTGAGCGTTGACAAAGAGAAAGCCGTCAGTTGCTGATGCACTAGAAGGAATGGAGGCGGGGCCGGTATTCGATCATAATTGTCGCACACGAGTAACAGAGGGGTCCATGGAACAATGTCCTTGTGGTAACGGACACTAGAGGCAAGCCGATATGGATTTCTGCAGAGGCGAGTCGTGTATGGCAAAGCGAATGAAGATTGTTGAAGGGCAGAGAGTCAACCTATGACAAAGAATGAAGTTAGCAACAGTTCATCTCTTGGTGTGTTCAGGCAAAATATTAACCTTTGCACACACGCTATCTGGCATGCAGAGTTACTCTGGATGGACCAAGCTCCAAAAGGTCCATCGCTGCGCCTCAAGAGCCGCTCCTTGGAAGTGGGGAGCACCAAGCAAGCAACTTTGTAGCTAGTTTGGTTACAGATTAACAAACTTTTGCTAAAAGCTCAAAATAAATCCCGGTTCATGGTATCAACCCGCACTTCATCGCTTTGTCTAGGCACGCATGGCAAGCAAAAAGCGGCGAGGGGTCTTGGTTTCCTTGACGGTCGTCAGGGCCCAATCTGTAGCAACCGTGCACTCCTCTAGCAGCAACAGGCAGACAGGGTTTCCGGCCGATATACAAAAGCGGGAATCGTGTTTGCGCAATTTAGGCAGTTGGGATTTATGGAGTAAGGGTTTGCAGGAAAGATGCAACGATACGAGCTGCTCCAACGACGTTTCAAGTGACCTTTCAAATGGCGACGTAGACTTAAAGATAAGATTCGACAATAGACGAGCGTGGAAAGCTTGGGAATTCAGTGTCTTGTTTGCACTTGCACACAAAAGTGGAATACAACAAAAGAAAAAGCTGTGGCACGGCACACTTCTTACCTGTATTTGCGAGTCGTGGGGGTTGTATCGTGCTTTATAGGCTGAATAGCGTTGTAGCTTGGGCCGAGGTTACCGAAAGGCTGTGTGGGCTTCGCCTCTCTGAATTGATTACAATGGGCTCGTCTGAGCGTGTATGTTGTCGAGGGCTGCGGTGCGCAAGGAAAATGGATGAAAACAAGTACCTTTTGATAGTTTGGTCGACGGAGAAGCTCAAGCTGGGGGTCGTCGCGAGTTTGCAATGGATGTTGAAGCTGACAGAAAGTCGATCGAGCAAGAAGAAACACGGCAAAGCAAAATATATGTGATTGACGGAAATGATCCCTCTAGTGTGTCACTGGTTTCGTCGAGGCTGAAATTGGCCACTGAAAAGTTAGAGTGGAACAATACGTAATTCCCGTTGAAGTCAGGGCTAGGGAGGCCGGTGGGTAGTTGTAGAGATGACAGTATGTAGTCATGACGATGGGGGTGAGGTTGGATGCAAGGAAAGATGGTTATATCGAGCGCCGATGCGTTGTAACACAAGCCATGTAAGTATACAAATTGATGGTTACATACATACCTTGTGATCATTCAGGGGTGCTTAGCAGGCAATATCAACCGGGCAGGATAGGATAGTGCGCATTGGTAGTGAGTGGCAATTTATGTCAAGTAGTTGCAAAGCTTTGCGCTTAAAGGCGATTTGGCGGCGAAATGGAAGAAAGATCAGAAACGGTTGCACAAATGATAGCGATTTGAAGAGGATGAGGTAAAGGATAGAGGAGAATATTTTTGAAAAAAAGGAGAAGTGTGCGGCTTTAATAAAATATGAGAAGAAGGCTGTGACCAAAAGGACAAAGGCGAAAGGAAAGTGCGAAGAGGGTTGGTGAAAGAGGAAGTAGCAGGTAATAGGCGGAACACAGAGTGGACTAAATCTTGTCTAGAACATGTTAGAATGCAACCAGGAATCACAAGCAGCAAATTCAAGTGTGCGATGAATCAACGTTGTTGTTCTGCTTCCTCGACGAAAATGCAACCAACAACGGGCAGTTAAGCACAGCTTTAACAAACACGTATTGTGACAAGACGGGACAACACAGAAAGCAAAAGGGCAGACAATCTGTAGTAGCAGTGAGACTGCAAAGGCAGACTGACGATTGTGGCCGTAGAAAGTACAGGAAATGAAGCTGTGGCCGAAGAAACAAAGGAAACGGGTGGATACAACAGCAATAGAGTGACTGGCTCAGCATAGCAGACAAAAGTGCAGATGAAAACAGACACCAAGGGCGATAAGCCAAAGACTCGATGTTTGGATAAAGAGCAGACGACAAGACTCACCGCAAAGAACAAGAAACAAAGCAAGGCAAGGCAAGGCAAACACACGGCAATAGCTTGTGTTTGCAACAAATGTAAACAGGGTGAATAATGGGACGGACGGGTTGATGTTTGAAGAAGAAGGGAACAAGAAGAATGGAAAAAGAAAAACAAGCAGCGGTGGGGAGAAGAATAAATGAAAAACAAAATCCAAGGCGTCTGGATGACAATCACGAGTGGCTTTATATAAACAAGCTGTCGGCAGATGCAACAAATGTAAGCACCGGCCACTGATCAGCAAGCATAGACAAACACGGATGTAGGATTTCGGCTGGGGACATTCGACTCAAGGTACCTTTTCGCGTATATACATCCCAGATGCATATACACCTTGACTGGACGAATCACTCTACTTACAGACAGACGTAAATGCATCTAGTAATCGATCCACTCTCGCTTTAACTGCATCTACAGCTGTGCTGAAGCTTGCTCTGTTTATTTGATCGGCACATCCACCAAGAGGACAAAGAAGCCAGGCCGACGCCCACCATGAAAAGGCGTCAGGGCTGGAGAAATACAGCAAAGAATAGGACATAAAATTTGTTGAATTAATCCCATGCACTTTATCTTATTCTTTTTACCTTGTTTCTTTTGTTGCCAGAAAGAAATCAAAACTACAGCCACCCTCGTCCCCCCCGCCTCCCCCAGCGCCGTTTGCCACTGAACAAATCGTTTTGCTATTCGGATACCTATTAAGTTTGCTCTGTACCTTGAATACTTCATTTTTACACAAGCTACGCAGTGCTGAGACACGGCTGTAGTGCTGCTGCTGAGAGGAGCCAACAAAGAAGAGGAGAAATATGAGCTGGCATGGAAATATAGACAGGCTATGACTTCATCTGTGACAACCCGGATTTGGTCAGCAGTTTCTTGGTACGCAACAATGCTGGGCAATACGTTTAGCCAGATAGTATATGGCGATGATGATGATGAATTGCTTGGTCCATGCGGCGGTGCTGTGTCTAAAACTGATACGTTGCTCGAGAAGCAAAACAGTAGCTGGGCCGTGTTGTCCCGTTCTGCAGACATAACGGCAGTCGATTTCGAGGGTGTAGGCTACAGCACAGGAGCAGTCATTTATTGAGTTGTCCCGTCTGCTCCTCTATACGCTTGCGATTTCAGGAGAGCACAGAGGCTGTCGTGGCCGGCGCCAAACTGGTGGTTCCTGACTATGAAATTTGTTAAACATGTAAAGAACAGTCATGTTTATCATTTTATTTCCTGGATATTCAGAACGAGAAGTGATGGTAACAAATACACAGAGTCAGCGGGTACGCGCTGAGGCTGTTTGTTCTCCTCCTCTCGACACTTGGCTGTTAGATAGTCACCATGGGCTTGAGAAGAGCTAGGAAAAGCAGGGCGGCGAGGCCCAGACGGCAAAGAGACGCGTTGCTGCATGACATTCTCCAAGAAAAGGAAGCAAGTCGGTGTGCAGAGGAACAGGAAAAAAAACGGGTAACAAGGGGGGCGGGGACGGGGGGCGGGGGGCGTGTGGTTTCCAACTAGCTGGTATGTTAACATGAACGTGCATTTGTATATACCGCCAAATGCACAGAAAGTACTCATGTACACTCCGGCACCTGTTATTCTCTGCCATTATCTGGTTGGTATCATGAATGCCCATATCCGTTATCTGTAGTAGCCAATTAAATACAGCCAAGAGAAGTAAACAAAAGGCGAAAGGTAAAATGAGTAAACAAGCTACTACGCAGACGCCCATTGTGATGGTGGCGCACAAGCAAGAAAACAGATTTTCGAGACACCCCGTCTCTGCAGAACACGCCATTGAAACCGCCATGATTAGCACTTCCAAGTCAATGGTCGTGAGTATGCCCATGAGCCTGCTTCTCGTTGCAGTACATCGTATGATGCAAAGCCCGAGCCAGCGGATGAAGGGCAAGGAAGACATGCAAAGCAATGCCTGAGATTCTTTCGAGACGGGTGCAAATAGAGAGCCAACAAACGACGAAGACAGGGTAAACTGATATTCGTTTGCTAGGAATAAAACAAAGAGGGTTTTGCTGTAAAAGACAAACGCAAGGCTGCATTGCGACGGTTTGCTAAAGGATAAATAGTAGGACAAACAGCAGAGAATGGGAGGGGGAAGACAAGCCGAAGGAGGACAAGAAGGGCAGTATTACACTTGATACTGTTTTGTATGTAGTCTTTTGGCGGAATCCACAAACGATGATAGTGAAATGGGCTATTATTGTATAGACCATGCACTCGGACAATTATATGGTGCCGTTGGTTGTGAGTGAACTTTGTCCGTCGCATGGCGTCGTTTAGTTGCATGTTTAGCGTTAATACGAGGTGTTGGCGGGCATAAGGACTCCAAAATACTGCAAATTTAATAAATGCCAAAACCACACTGTTCTGGCTGCATAAGCTGCTTTAAAACGTGGATTTTGTAGGGTGCTGTTGTCGCCAGAGTTTTAGCAACAGGCCGTGACGCCAGCAGCTTTGCATGTGACGAGTGGGATACATCTTTGGTTTAGCAAGGGAAATAAACATGAATCACTGTGATTGACCTCGAAACAATCACAATTTGTCAACTTGAGGTGTAAAGAGAAAAACGTGCAAGAATAAAAGTAATATCCTGCAGCCCTTGAAATACATGTCCAACGTGAATACAGAAGAAGCTACCACAGTGGCTGGCACCTTTTTTCATAAATCACCCGCCACATACGCAGTTCAAGCTGTCAGGGCCCCATTGCGTCACTTGACAAGTTCAATGCTACGACGATGACGCTCTTCATGACTAGCAGTAGAAGCACAGGAAACATATAAAGGCCAGAGACAAAGGCGGAGGTCGTTGGTGACATGGCTTCGTTCGCAGTCGCGATACATGGAGGTTTGCTGGTACAACAAAACAAGCCATGTACTCTGCAAGAACGGCCTTGACGACATGCCCCCGGGTAGAATAGAGTGAGTATACAGCCTGGAGACATGAGACGACCTTCCCAATCACAGAGTAATAGTGAAGCGTATATCAAGCGTCTGCTATACGTTCTTTATCCATCTAGTGCAACGATACAAGCACTATGTAGCCTGTGAGTCAAGGGTTCCAGAATGCTGAGCTGCGAGTTGTGAGCTGTGAGAGGGTCGAACCCAGAAAGCACAAGGAGAGCACAGCGCATAAACATGGGATGGAAGGCAGCAGGCATATACAGTGTACTGTATAGCGTATCGATACCAGCAGTTTCTGTGAGAATAAGAGGGCCTCAATATTCACGCCGTCCTTGATCATCGTTGCGATTCACAATACCTAGACCGAGAGCCAATATCCGTGTTTGTGGCTCGTGGGGCAGGAGGAAAAGACGGGCTTGTCGTGTTTAGAGAAGGGTGTAAGAACACCACCAAAGTGGCAGTGATTTTTGGAGTTATTTTTTTCCTTCTTTCACAGTTGATTTGATAGTAGAAAAGACAAAAAAAGACCCGTCAGAATCACGGCCTGCAAAGGTAATAAGAAGCGAATTTTCCCAGCCACCCACCGCCAAACCAATCAATCATTCCCGTACCAGAAAAATGACTTGATTTTATATCAAAGGACAATGCTGAAGATTAGAACAGGCATTTGGTTTAAGCGGTATTTATATCCGAGCCATTTGAGCTGTCCTTTTCATCTTCAGTGTCTAGAGGGTCTCTTATGCCTGCTAAAGTAAACGGGAAATACTTGAATGTTACACAAAGCTATGAGACACCAACAATGACTGGGCTCATTTCCTCCTGGTTACCTTTGCCTTTCCCTGTCTTCCTTCACTCTGCTGCTGCTTGCTTCTGCAAATACCAAAGTACATGTGTATTCCAACCAAAAGCCACTGAAAGTCTAAATTGCCAGAGGGCAGTCTAAAAAGCGTCTCGACATATATCAACACCTCCAGCTCTGGTGTTTTTCAGCCTCTGTTTTTCGTTGCTTCTTGGGTTTCAAGGGCCAAATGATGGAACTACCGAAAAGAAAGCATGTCAAACAATATGTGGTAACGTTTCATGGTCTTGGTCGGTGCAAGAACACACAAATGTCAAAATAGGTCAGCCTAGCAAAGGGTGAGACTTTTCTGCCATTCCTATTTCCAGGAGATTGTATTTAGCATTTGGCTTTTGGTTCCAGAGTTGTGTCTGGTAATGTCGGCATGGAGAGGAGTAAAAAGAAAAATAGAGAGAAAAAAAAAAAAGCAAAGACGCA
>JACYXV010000365.1:0-15954 GCA_016859225.1 Thielaviopsis cerberus | reverse complement strand
TACTGAATGCGTCACTCTGCTTCTTCAGCGGCCGGATCTCGACTACAACAGCACTAGTCGATTTGGCCTAAATGCACTGATGCTTGCTGCTCAGAAGGGCCGTACTGGATGCGTAACTCTGCTTCTCCGACGACACGATCTCGATTACAACAGCGCTGACAATAATGGCCAAACTGCACTGATACTTGCTGTTCAGAATGGACATACTGAATGCGTTGCTTTGCTTCTCCAGCGGCCGGATCTCGACTACAACAGCACTGATATATTTGGCCGAAATGCACTGATGTTTGCTGCTCAGAATGGGCATACTGAATGCGTCACTCTGCTTCTCCAGCGACTGGATTTCAATTGCATCAACAGCACTGATATATTTGGCCAAACTGCACTGGTGCTTGCTGCCAAGAATGGCCATACTGAATGCCTTAGCCTGCTTGTCCACCCACACGATTTCGATTACAACTGCGGTGACAATGATGGCCGAACTGCATTGATGCTTGCTGCTCAGAATGGACATACTGAATGTCTTACTCTGCTTCTCCAGCGACCGGTGTTCAACTTAATCAACAGCGCTGACAATAGTGGCCAAACTGCACTGATGTATGCGGCCAAGTATGGCCGTACTGAATGCGTTGCTTTGCTTCTCCAGCGGCCCGATCTCAACTGCATCAACAGCGCTGATAGATTTGGCCAAACTGCACTGATGCTTGCTACCAAAAATGGCCATACTGAATGCCTCAGTCTGCTTCTCCAGCGCCTCAATGCGATCTATCTTTCGTGATAAACAGATTTTGACCCCTTATCATTTGGCCTGTTAGTTTCCTGCTTCCTGTCGGTCAATGAGATGACGTACACAAGATTAGAATCATTGAAACGGGCCTATCAACAACTATTGGGCGGTTTCGATATGGATATAGGAAGGGAAGACCGCCACAGGTTTGAGGCAATATTTGTTTCTATTTAAATTTACCATTCTTTATTTCAACCACGACTGGAGCTTTTGCAAAAGAAGGGTACGAAGAGGAACTTTTGCACTATCATCGATGCTACTAATAGACGTCAAATAAGTTAATTCGCCTAGCACACTCAAGCAACCGCCAAGTTTTTGCCTATAGAGTTTAAGACACGTGTAAAAGTGGCGTTTCTCAATAACATAGCGTTGTTGGTTGTGGCTAAGTAACTTGAACATTATCTTGAATAGTGGTCACTTGTGCGTTGCGCGTGTTGAGAGTGACTGTAACACAAACGTGCTAAAATCGGAAACAACAACTATAGAAATACAAGTGTTGTAACAGAAGGACTAATATGAAATTAGGGTATATCGAAGGGTCCAGCACGTGACACACCATCCCTTTCTTTATTGTCTTTCGCCGTCAAGTTATTTCCACGCACTCTTAACTTATCATCTTAGTCCTTTGAAAGCTTATCGCTCTAGACCCTACCGCCCACTGCCCATTTACATTATCAGCACTTTCTTATACATTAGTTCATTAGTTGTAGGGTTATATCCTCCATAAACAATATTAAAACTGACTTGTACGACAACAGCGACAAACACCTAACCTGGCTAGGGTTGAGAAGAAGATATTCCGAGAGTCTTTACACAAGATGCAGTGAGCCACCACGAGGGCATCAACGCCTTGGACATGTTTGGATAGAAAACTATCAAACCCTGCATCACAAACCTACGAGACCACAACAACAATGATCACGTGCTTACATGATGTAACACCACTGTATCAAGACATAAATCTCTCATATTCTTTTATCCTTTCTTACTAGTTTTTGTGCTGCTGTTCTGCTTTGCTGCCTTTCATGTCATCTCCTCTTTTCCCTTGTCTGCATTTGCTTTGGCAGCTAAACACCGCCGGACCCAAGACGCAAATCTCAAGGCCCTAAAGCGCCCCTTGGCATGCTCGAGCTATTGGCTTTGCAAGGAGGCTTCAGGAGCGTGGCGCACGAGACCCGGCAGCAAACCTGGCGTCAATTATCCTGGCAGAGAAACATGGTAAACGTCAAATACATTAATCAATCCAATAACCATATACAAATACCAACTTGTAACTCCCAAAAAAATAAAGAAACCCAAATACAAGAAAACTATGCGATGCAATAGTCCAATAGCCCAATGACTATCTACTTTTTCACTCCTTTCTTAAAACACCACCATTATACACTGGCTTAAGCCACAACTTCTCGCCGGCCCGTTCCACGTCCAGCTTTGACCTCGCCAAAGTTGTGCAGCCGCGTGCCAATCAAATACGCCTCGTCACGGATCCGGTTCGACCAGGCCGTGGCCACCCCGAAAAACATGTTCAACCCCAGCAATAGTCCGACCCACAGCGCCGTCAGAGGGTAACTCATGCGGTACATTAGCGCGCGTACCGGCGCTGAGTCTGACATGGGCGCCAGCACGTTGGTGGCAATGGTAAAGTCCATGAGTGCTGGCGGCGCCACAATGGCCACCAGCGAGAGAACCAGGCCGGGAATGACAAACGCCCGCGTAAAGAGCCCGACGCGGGGGTTGAGCAGACCACCGCGTGTGACGGCGTGCATGGCCCGCCGGAAGCGGCTGTTAGCATAGCGCCGGCTAATGACGCGCGCGCCCAGCTTGAGGTACAGGATGCCCAGCGTCCAGGTCTGGATAATCGGAATAACGTGGCGGTTGGCCGGGTTGGGCGACGGGTAAAAGTACGAGTGTAGTGGCACTAGGACGTACAGCTCCACCAACATGGCTGTTAGAATGGGGAATACAAGAACCATCATCCCGTACGTATACACCACCTTGACCGCCTTGACAACAAGAGTAGCCCAGCGCGACGCTAACTCAGGATGCGTAAACACATTAAACAACCACAACCACGTGCGGCTTGCGTACAACTGCCACTGCTTGGCGCGAGTCGCTAGCCAGCCCACCGACGCCATGACATAGATTCCAATAGTAAAGGCGTAAATGTCGTTAGTGCGCACATGGTCAGGCAACAGTGTAGTAAAGATATAGCGCCCGACAGCCAACGGAATAACTGTCAGCGTGACGCCAGTCACTGCCGCAAACGTCCACAGAAGCAGCACAAAAGCCGCCACGCGCTTGTAAAAGTCGGGCGGCAGATAGACTGCCGTAAAGTTGGGTGGTGCCGCTTCTGTCACAAGTTTCCGTTCCTTAATCTGCATAAACACGCGGCCGCCACGAGTAATGCGCACTTGATCCGAAGCCGGCGCATACACAAATCGCCCATTGGGCACCAATAACCTCTGCGTAATGAGTTCAATCTTTGCTTCTCTCATAGCCTTCATCTGATCCATGTCGTATGTGTAGTATGAAACACCGCTCTTAACAGGCTCAAAGAACTTGGTCAAAGACATCGTGCCAAAGCCTGAGCCCATGCGGTACTCTGTCAGTGCCGTCTTGTACCACGGTAGCGGATTGCCAGCACCGTCCATTAGGCTACCTTCTTCGTCAATCTCTCGCTCATTGAACATGTAGCACGTCAGTCGCAGCATACGCGCTGACCGACGGAAGCACCACGTGTACATGGACTGGATGCCATCGCCGGGTTTGAAAAACTTGACGGCCAGCGGCATCAAGAAGTTGTAAAACAGCAGGTCGATAGGAAACTCAAGAACCGGCTCATTGGACGAGTAGTGGATGGGGAAGAGACTTGGCATGTTGTAGCTCAGGCCCCAGACAACGCTGCCGAGGCACACAATAACAAGGGTACCATAAACTAGGGCCGAGAACATGATTTTGCGCACCTGCGTGAGGAACTTGCGCTCAAGAACCTCGCGGATGGGATGGAAGTCGGGGTCGTCGGGGTCTCGGATAAAGTCTGTTGACGCTGGGTTAGCACTCATTCACCCTATACACAAACTGCGGGAAAATCTTACACAACACGCCCTTGCGCATAATCTTGCGGCACATGGAAACAAACAACGCAAAGTGGAACATGTATCCCGTGCCAACAAACCAGTGAACAAACATTGCAGTCATCGGATTCTTGACCGCAAACTCAAAACGGGATACCAGAGTGGCGGCTTCAAAGAGTGGCAGCAGGGCAACATCCATAAGAATGCCACAGTACAGCGGGAAGAGCAGCATCTCAATCGAGATAATCAAGAGCACCTTCATCACGCCTCCCGCCTGCATCAACCCAGCCACCAGCGCCACATGTGCCTCCAAGCCCAGAATACCTGAGCCAACGCGCGTCCGCTTCAGATACATGACGGCCAAAGCTGTCAACGTCGCATAGCCTATGGAAATGACAAACGCCCGGTCCCAGCCCGACCAGTACATGAGGTTGACATCCAGGTTGCTGTAGTCTTCTGTGGTGCTGATGCTGATAA
This sequence comes from Thielaviopsis cerberus, assembly GCA_016859225.1. Lineage (NCBI taxonomy): Eukaryota > Fungi > Ascomycota > Sordariomycetes > Microascales > Ceratocystidaceae > Thielaviopsis > Thielaviopsis cerberus. Next base: position 11,616 of record JACYXV010000365.1, on the reverse strand, counting down.
CCCACGTGTTGGGATCCTTGAGTCGAGCCACAGCGCTGGCAGCGTCAATTTGTTTAACCGTCTGCATAACAGCCGACATGTAGCCTGTCACAAACGTCCAGACATACGGAATGTTCCAATCTAGGGGGCGGAATAGCATCGCCACAAACTGCAGAACCAGGGCCACCACCGTGTATACAAACATAAACGCAAACGTTGCGGCCGATGCAATCGAGTGTTTAATGGAGTTGACTGAATCGTGGCTAACCATGCTAAATGACTGGAACTCGGTTGGCATTGAGACTTCACTCAAAAACATGCACCCAAGACGGCCCATGGCATCACTAGACAGCTGGAATGAGCTGTGAAGCACCCAGCCGACATCGCGACTGGTCTTTTCCCATCCAGCAATCTTGCCAATGTAAAACATGGGAGACGACAGAATGTATACCGACATGCCGCACACAAAAACAGCCATGTCCTGCACCAGCGACACAAACGCAAAGGCCAGACGTACAATGCGCAGTGGACTGGCAATGAACCAGGCTGTGATGCGGCCAATGTTGTAGGGAAACACAACGCAGAGAATCAACGAAATCAGAACTAGGCAGATGCAAAACATGGCGTTCTGGAACAGTCCAAAGATTGGCCCAGCCATGCCAATAAGTTCCATCATGCCCTCAAACTCTTCATTGTCGAAGCCGTCGTCGAGTCCGTCGTCGAGTCCATCGTCAAATCTAATATCGAGCCATCTGTCATCTTGGGCAGCCTCGTTGGCGCCATTGGCATTAACACCTTCATTGACGCCAGCCTCGGCCTCATTGACGAGAACAGCATCTTCAGGTTCGTCGGCAATATCACCCCACATAAACTGCGCCATGATACCGGGGAGGTTTGCCACGCGGCGTCGCTCCTGCTCAGCAATTCTCTGACGCTCACGTCGACGCTGGCGACGGACATGGATATGATGCGGAATAGCCATGGGGTCGTCTTCGTCAAGCTCTCCTCCCGATTCGTTTGAATCGGCGTCGTCATCCCACTCAGCTTCGGGGTCTTCGGCTTCGTGAGCTTCGGCTCTGGGGAGACCAATGTTGAAAGCTTCGACTTCGTCTTGCGGTCTGTCCGCCACCTGATTAGTGTGGTCATCCTGGTGCTCGACGTCCATGTCTTCCACATGAAGCACCTCATCGGCAGGCTCAACGAGTCCATATCTCTGATGCTCGTAATCTTCGTGTCCTTGATGGTGGCGCTGGTGGTCTTGATCGGGGTGCTCGTCGAAATGCTGGTGCCTCTCGTGATGATGAGGCTCTTCACGACCCCGAGACCATTCCACTCCCTCAGACCGCGGAAAGTTATCGTTGAAAACATCATCAGTCACATAATGATCCTGCATAGGTTGCATGCTTTCATTGTCCACCTCATCGGGCAAGCTTTCCCAGTCGGAATCGTGATTGCTGGCATTGTCCACTGTGCCAATATGAGTCCCAGACGCAACGCGTGAGTGGTGGTTGCTGGAGTTGCCAGCATTGCTACCGTAGATCGAATTGGGATTCGTGGGAGAAGAAACCGTAAACGGCGACCCGTCACCGTCACGAGTTTGAGAAAAGAGCGGCTCGGATTCAAGCGCTGAAAAGGACCAACCAGCAACTTGTGTGGTATCTTGGCGAATGGGTGTAGACATGGGTTCTTCCACTTGAACCTCAGGCTCAGACAGGTCGTAGTCGACATTAAAAGGCCCAGACAGGTCGTAGTCGACATTAAAAGGCCCATACAGGTCGTAGTCGACATTAAAAGGCTCAGCTATCCAGTTGTCATTGGCGAGAAAGCTGTTTTCACGAAGTGTAGGACCGTCAGATTGGGAACGAGGACGCGTGTGTGCCGACTCCATAAAAGGCGGATTGTCAAAGTCAAACTCCTCATAGTGAGCTGGCGATGAAGAAAAGACGCCATGATGAATAGCGGCTTTGCCTTTACTAGTGGAAGATGAGCCCGCATCGTTCTCTGTTGCCGAGCTCGATGGCCCTTCTCCGGCATTCTCATTGCCAGACTGTTCAGAGAGGGCAGGCGGGTTGGCACGGGACTTGGATATGGGCCCAAGCTTCCTCAAATCACTATAGGCCATATTCTGTCGGTATGGAATGATTTCGCCATTCTCGTCACGAGGCGGCTGATGAAAGCGAATCTGAAGATCCTGGGGGTTTGGATGCGTTGCCATGTAGTCCTGAACGGCTTTGTACACAACAGGATCCCAAGGATAGGTTTCATCATAACGCATATGGGCCCAAAGGACGCCGATATTGGCTTTTTGGAATGTCAGTATACGTAAGAATTCGTCAAGGGCATCCAAGTCTGGCGGGCGATAGTTGATCAGAGTATGTTTTAGGACTAGATCAACCTTTTCTTCAAATGTGTTTAGCTTCAAGACTGCCAGAGCAAGTCTGATTGCGTCGGGACTCTGGGGCATGGTGGCAAGTGGCGAAAAAGCTATACCATAATACTCCATGTCAATAAATACTTTCATACCGGAGCGGTAATCTTGCAACGTGGTTTGCTTCAAATGGTATGCTTCATTGTCGGTAATGAGGTCTAGAAATCTTTCGCCAACTTCATCAAGTTTGCCAAACACTCTGTTTGCTTGAAAATTATGTCCCCAAGGTTCAAAGTTTTGATATGGCCGGAGGGCGGCATTTGGGTTGGAAGCTGGCTCAGGCGCAAGCTCATCATCTAGACCATTGAAGTTTCGTGGGCGGTTGGCATCTGGATTGAGAGCTGGCTCAGGCGCAAGCTCGTCATCTGGGCCATTGAGGTTGACATTTGGATTGAGAGCAGGCTCAGGTACAAGCCCGTCATCTCGGCCATTGAGATCTGGCTGGTGCTGTACCACGTAGTCTCTAACAAGAATGACTAGAATGAAACAAGCAATGACCACAATCGTAATGAATTGACCCTCAAGAGTAGCGATGATGGCCTTGTTGAGGTGAGGGTAACTGGTGAGGTTGCGTAGCCAGCCAACGTTCCCAAGAAGGGTGTGTTTTTGTCCAGGGTTGCCAAAAGCGCCAAGAGCTGTGGCAGCCATCTCAGCCCGTGTTTGCGGTGTAGGAAACAGGATGCGGAGAAAGGAAAAGATGATGCGCTTGGAAAGAGAGTAGGTATGAGTCGAGTTGGTACCGCCAATATCGGTGGCCATGACGATCTGGTCGTAGACGGCAGGCGAGAGCTGGGAAATCGGCGGGCAGCGGCGCAGAGCTGTGAGCGGTGATGACGGGCTGATGGCATAGCTTTGAAGCACGGCAATTTCGCTGGCGTTGGCAAGGCCAAAACTATTGGGGTTGGTAAAGATGCTGTCGAAGCCATCGTCGCTGATCCAGAAGAGCATGGTCCATAAACGGCGCATAAGATATGGCAGCCAGCACAGCCAAACGCTTGCAACAAGCGCGCCACGCATCCACACGAGGGCGTTATGGGCTAGGCAGATGACGACATGCTTGCTAAAGGTGAGTAGTGGCATTGCGCGGGGCATATCGGGGTTGTAGAGTTTGGTGAAGCGGAAGGGCGTTTTGCACAGCTCGCAATACTTTTTTTGCGAGTGCGATAGCCATTCCATCAGGCAGTTTTGGTGCACATATCTAATACTACCGCTGCATTTGCACGGGTAGAAAAGCGGTTCGGCGGCGGTGGCTTCGCAGCGGCAGATGCGACAGGTTTCAGTCTCGCCGGGACCAGCACCGGCGCTGGAGCCGTGGCCGTGTTCGTTGTCGAAGCCATGGTCGAAATTGTGACCGGGAGCGGTATTGCTCCAAAACGCATCCGGCTCCAAGTCGAGGTTATGATGGTGTGCCATTTCGGGCAGGACAAAAGCGGAAGCGAACGTCCAAACGAGCGGGGCGGGGCGGGCAGATTAAAGCAGAAATACAAGTAGAAGAGGAAAAGAAGCGAAGCGGCAGCGGCCGCGGCCAAGAAAATAAATGCGCCACTAGGAAAGATATGACTGTTGGAGGTCGTTCGAGAATGGGACAGACGAGATTGTGTGGTGGAGAGAAAACCCAGGTACCGAATACTTGCTGGGACTAGCCAGACCACGCATAAGAAGCGGGTAAAAAGAAGAGGTGGCGGACCCGCCAAAAAGAGCGGGCCAAAGCGGCAAGCAATCGTGTGTTGTGCGTAGTACCGGTATTTGGTGTTTAGCTATCTATAGCTGACGCTTCCGACGGCGCTTTTGGGATCAATCGGTAGCGAATCAGTAGCACGGCTCACAAGGCTAAAGAAACTGAATGTCGACGTGACTTTTTTTTTTTGGACGAAGAGATAAAATGGCAAGACAGGCGCAAGACAGGCTTTGGAGGTATGGGCCTTGCTTGGTCTGGCAACTTTGACTGGGCGACGAATTGGCCGGGAATGACGTCTTCTTACTACAGGAAAAAAGAAAAGGAAATCAAGGCCTGGTTAGTCAATCAAGTTCTTCAGTGGGGTTTGAGCTGTGCATCAGAAGAGAAGGCTAGACAGCGCACCGGGCTGGTGTAGGCTGTCATTATGGGGGATCGATTTGTCATGCAGAGACTTGGAAATGCCATGAGCATGGAATAAAAAGCCTGTCGCAAGAAAATCATGGAAAACACACATACCTGTCCTCCTCTATTGAGCGACTGAGGCAAACATTGGACATTCAAGCAAACCAGCTGTCGGCGGAATTTGCTGATAGTAGTCTTGTGGAGGAGTATTAATAAAGGTCAAAAGAGAATAGTGAAGCAAAGAGACAATGAAGGAAATAAAGAGACGATGAAATTAAAAGACTAGAGGTCGTTGATATTGAGGGTGCATGTCATGTCAAACGGCGTCCATAGAAGCCAAGCGAACAAAGCTTCTGCACAAGGCCCATAGCTAGGATATTTATGAAGCCATTCGGCTAGGTAACTTAGTAAGACGCCACGCCACGCCACACTCACTGCACGTCATATGTGGCGCGGTGGGGCGCTTTGCGCTAGGGTTTGGCGGGATGGGTTTGAGAGTTTGCCGAATTACTTGGTAATTTTCTGTACAAGCAAATTCTTAAGCTTTTCAAGTATTACAATCTCCTAATGTGTCACAGGCCGGCTCCATGGAAAAACCCGTCTTTGCTGCGATAAGCTGGCAAAGCTTCTCTGCAAGCCTTCTATCCTGCCTTTTCCCCATTGTTTTTGCAGTCTGGTGGCGTGCGTGCGTCGTGTCGTTGAGTTCCAATCATACATTATTCGTTTCACACTCGTTGCGCAACTTTGCCTCGTTATTTTTCGCTTTATTCTCGATGTAATGGGCGTCCTGGATAACTTTATATTACGCTGATTCTGGTGGCGTCTGCTGAGTCGAGCTTCCAACCCCGAAACAACAACACCTTCTGTGACGGCGGTGTTGTCAGCTAAAGTTGAAACTGAAAAGTCCGCCGAGAACATTGCTGGCTGATTTTGAGGCCGAGGCCCAGTCAGAGGAGGTTTTGGAGGAGTAGCTCGATGCTACCAAAGAGCCTGAACTCCAGCCTGGGAAGAAGAAGGCACTGTCGCCAAGAATAAGCTTCTTGAACTATATGAGTCTCTGAAGGGTGGTATGAGGGGCCTACGCACGCCAGTTGCATCCAAGAACTCGGCGGTATAGGGTGAGATAGTCTACGCAAGGTATCTCTATGCACACTGATATTGACGGTACGACTCGCGTGCTTATTGTCAACTTTTGGGCCACGCGCTGGCACATGTTGGTGTGTGAGGCTGAGAATACGCTCTCGCTGTGGTTAAGGTACCCTAGTTTGGCTATAACGTGTTTGGTATGCGGCTTTCCGCATGGCCTTGGCTGTTGCGGAAGAGTGTGCATGACTAACATGGTAGTTTAGCACGGTATGCCATGGTGAGAAGGTCGAGTGCGAGAGCAAGAAGTCGCAGCCGCGGACTGGGGGAGCAACAGCTGCAAGCGCAGTCGCCGCAACGCCTAGGCATGATTGAGCAATATGTAAGTAGACATGCCAACGTCGGCACCAAAGAAAGGCCGCAGTTGGCTACTTTCAGTGAATATGGGAATTGCTTTCAGTGATCATGGGAGCTGCTTTCAGTGAATATGTGAATTGCACCAAAAAGTGCCCATGGCCAGACTAGTGCTTAGCGGCAGGTGTTTGTAGTTCTTTTCTTCTTTTGCATTACCCACAACAGCCACGCCGTTCTCGAGATTTTATAAAAAAAAAAACTACTTTATAGAGTCTGGCTGATCCGCCAAAGCGGCCGACTGTTGGAACGACCCTAACGGATGTAACCCTAAGATGTATAATATTGGATATTTGCTTTGGAGCCGCCGTGAAGATTTGATAGCATTAAGATTATACATTTGTTGTTGTCAGATGCCAAACTGAATACGCTACGTCTGACGCCATCTGCAAAATCTAGTCCGCGTGCTTGTACCTGGGTGGCGATATTGGTAGCACGTATTCTCCATCCAAAGCCCCATGCTAGGTAGACATGGAATCTCGTAGTGCTTCCTTTCCCTGCGTTACTAGAAGGGAATGAAGAGTAACAGCAACAGTAGCAGACCACGTTTTTGAAAGCACTAGAGCGATTGTGGTAGCACCTTGGTAATGTACACACTATAACTAAAATGTAGCAGTAGCCCGAGACAACTCTTGCACTACGCTTTCGGCGAAACAAGAGCCAAGACTGACGGCTTTTGGCTGGATTCAGGGCCTTTGCGAATCCTTGTTGGATTTGCGTAGCTTTTTCCAGGTTTTCCTGGTTCTCCTAGCCGCTACATCTCGACCACAGATATTGTGGGTTAGGAAACCCTAAAGCTACGCATTGGGGGCTTGGGCTTGACGGGTTGGATGTGGGCTGTAAGTGGTGGAATTATTTGGGTTTCGTGGCTGGTAGGAATTATCAGTGAATACAAGGATGAGAAACAAGAGCTGTCGGAGATTTTGGGCTTGTTGGTAACGGAAAAAAGAAGTAATCATCTGAACATGGGCACAGAGCTTGACAGAAGCACGAGAATCAAACACATGATTGATTCCTTGGCAGAACGGGCTGACTGAGTAACAGAATGGTTTGTTAGGAAACGGAAAGAATCAGATTTATTCCATGAAAGAAATAACGACTTGGGAATTCTGAGACGGCGAGTAAAGAAACAGCCGAAGAGGCGCTAAGAGCAACACACCATCTCTTATCTGTGAGCCGTTGCAAGTGGGTTATATTGAGTACAAGGCGTGTTTCTGAATGTGCGCCTCTTATGCCCATTGCACTTGGTACCTGCATGCGAGTTTCATGGCAGGGCAATTGGTGATGCTTGCAAGTTATCTTACAGAGCCACGGCCCTTGCATGTAGCCGGCAATCCGACGCCCCTTTCCCCTCATTTGTAGGGGAACGTAGAAGAGGGGAACAAGACGGACTAGCAAACGAGAAAACAAAAACAGGAGAGTCGGGTGAGTATTTGAAAAGGAGTAAACACGCATGCGCTGGGTCACGATGCGATGGGTTATCACGCAGACGCTCGGTCAGACTAAGGTATTAGTCTTCAAGTTGATGCCCAAGGGACCAGACTAGCAGGTTAGTATGGTGACAGCCACTAAGTCCAAGACTAACAAGCGCCATTGAGCCCAAGGCCAAACACAAACATCCAAAGGCCCTCGAGGAAACGACGCCAAAATGGCCCCAACTAAGTGATGGGCGAAAAGAAAAAAAAGACAAAGTTCCGCCGGCATACGGCCACCAAAGGCGCCGCCTGCTGCGCGCGCGTGTGTGTGACGATAGCATCCCTGGAACTGGCCGGCCAATGTCTAGATTTGATACCCCCAAAGGCAAGGGGGCTCTAGGCCAGTATGGGAGACAAGAGATAGGCCAGTATGGGAGACAAGAGATAGGCCAGTATGGGAGACAAGAGAGAAATGCAAGACCTTGTTTGGGAAGTAAGCGGGAGACAAGCCCGGCTGATTCCCTCGCAGGGTGAAACGGCGCAGGCTGAAAGAAGCCCTTTTTGTTTGGGAATGATCAGATGTTTGCTCCAAGGCTGAAGTGATGGTAGTCAGTCGTCGGTGAGGCCCTGAATATATAAAGGTCGACAGTCGTCTTGGCTCTTTCCCTGTGTTGTGTCTGTTGTTCTTTCCTGCAACCGGGCTGGCTACGTTCTTTCCAGTTTAGACTCACCGCGTCGTTCTTTCCTTTTCCCTTTTGTGGTCACACTATTTTGAACCTTTTGAAAAGTCTTCATTCATTTACTTCTTCACATCAGCATCTGCGCTCTGGTATCTGTGATATCTTGCATTCTTTACCTCACTCTCTCTTGCATTCTTTATCTCGCTTTGTTGGCATTCTTTATCTCACTTTACTGGCATTCTTTATCTCATCCACTTAGGTTCTGCACCTCACTTTCATTCTCACTTTCGCTTACCTCACCTCACTCTCGTTCTCACTCTCACTCACCTCGCCTCACTCTCGTTCTCACTATCTCTCAGTATGCGCTTCTCCACTGCTTCTGCTGCCACTTTGGCTTTTGGCACCCTTGCTTCTGCTGCGCCCCAGAGTGCCGCTCTTGGCCGCCGCGACGTATGGGGAGACGCCATTTCCGGCCTCAAGCATTACTGGGGCATGGGCAATGACGACAGCAGCTCCGTGTCCTACTCTTCTACGGCCACAAGCACTATTGTCGTTAGCAGCACTACTACCGTCTGGATTGGTGGCGAGCCCACTGACGAGGCCGAGACTACCATTAGCATGCACTCGACTGTTACTAGTGTGGTCACTGTGCCGTATCCTACATCAACCGATGGTACTGCTGCTGCTTACAAAGCTTCTGTTGTCGCCGCTTCTTCTACGTCGTCGTCCGCGGCTTCGGCTACTGCTGAGGCTGCGCAGAGCGTTGAGTGTGGCCTCGGGCCAGGACGTCATTGGCGATACTGTCACTGGTGGCGAGGCTACTTACTACGGAGGTGACCTGTCTGGAGGCACTTGCTCCTTCACCGACTACACTATTCCCAGCGGTCTGTACGGCGTGGCGTACTCACTGCCGTCGTGGGACGCTGCTGCCAACTGCGGCGCCTGTGTCCGCATCACCGGTCCCTCGGGGAAACAACATTACGGCCATGGTATGCTCTCTTGTCTACTTGATGCTGGCTTTGGCTTTTACTAACACTACTAGGTTGTCGACGCTTGCGGCTCGTGCGCTTCCAACCACCTCGACCTTTTCCCCGACGCCTTCAGTGCCCTCGCCGACCAGTCTATTGGCATCATTGACATTAGCTATACCTGGGTCAAGTGCGGCATAGAGTCGCCCATTATCCTGCATAACAAGGATGGCGTGTCTGCCTACTGGTTCAGTATGCAGGTCGTCAACTCCAACGAGCCCGTTACTTCGCTTGAAGTCAGCACCGACGGCGGAAGCACGTGGGAGTCGACGACGCGCCAGGAATACAACTTTTTCGAAAAGAGCAGCGGGTTTGGCACGTCGACAGTCGATGTACGGGTGACGTCGCAGAGCGGCAAGACGATTACCGTTAGCAATGTCGAGGTGGCATCGGAGGCGCGTACGACGGCCACGTCCAACTTTTAGGCAGTGCTGTAGGGCTAGAGGGTTTCTTGTTTTTCTTCTTCTGTTCCTTTTGCTCTTTTTGCTTGTGTTCCCTTTTACTCGGTGTTGTCCGCCGCAGTTTTGCCGCTCGTTTCTTTACTGCATATGCACGCACGCTTCCAAGTCTGCCGGCTATTTAGGCTGTCGTTCTCTTATGCAAGGTTGCTATTTTGCCCAATTCAACGCACGTTTTACCGGTTATGGTTAGTTGTATTGATTCAAGCGCCCAGTGTTACGCCACTCGTGCGCCTTGGCTGTCTATTTCCGCTGCAGTAGCATTCAAAACGGGAGCATGCAACGAATTCGCTTGATTAAAGTTGCAGGCCGGTGTCACGGCAAACAAGCCAGCCGGCAAGCTTGCTTATTTCAACGTCACTTGCATACATGTATGCCTATAAATATACATTATCCGTCCCGCCCCTATGTTGCATGACGCTGTTCACTGTATATTCTGTTGTCTATGTCTAGTGTTACAGTCTATTAAAACGACTCATCTGATCTATGCAGAAGATAAAGGGATATCTGATGGCGCCGCAGCGTGCTCTCTCTACAGCGGCGCGGCGCCTAGAAAACAATGATTTGATATACATGATGGTATAAAACAGACCGGCTCGAACTCACTCTCCACACCCTTTTTATCGCTGTTTAAGCTTTTGCTCGTGCAAGCTTGTAAAGCGCCCTTTGAGCCCATGAAGCCTTGATTCAGGCTCAATCCCGGTATGAAAAGGAAATATAAATACTGAAGCTGTTTATTTCCTCTTTTCTTTTTTCTTTTTCGTCTAGATTCAGCTTCTAGATGCATTACCGCCTCGTCCATTCAACTAGACTTGAATCAGCTTCTTGAAGATGGTGATTCAAGCCAGTCCCCCCCAAAAAACAACCGCCTAGTAGCGGGTGATGTCGCGGCCAAACAACCATGTGCTCATCCACGAAAAGGGAACCATGAGCCGATTCCGCCAGCTCATGCTCTTGGTCACGTATGCCATACGCCACAACAGCCACGCGGCACGGCCCTTGAGTCCGTCCTTGTTGGCTTGGTACATGGCGTTCCACGAACCGACATAGGCCATGACACCCAGGTTGCGGAACTTGAAGGGAGCCGGGCGAGTAAGGCCATCGGCCTTGTTCAGCTGCTTGGCCAGGTAGGCGGCCTGCTGCGAGGCAACCTGGGCGGTGGCGGGGTACATGGCGCCCTCGACGGAGGCACAGTCACCAATGGCAAAGACGTCGTTCATGGGCGCGTTGGCATCAGAGCCCGTGTCCTGGACCTTGACGCGCAGCGTGTCGTCGACAATGATGCCGCCCGAGCGCGGGTGGCGCATGACCTTGACCTTGGCGGCCTCGCGCAGCACATCGGGCACGACGAATTCGCCGTCCTGCAGCTTCTTGACAACGGGGTTCTGGGTCAGACCAGTCGACCACACAACCAGGCCAGCGCCAATCTCCTTGTCGCCAAACTCCTTGATGTTGATCTTGAGCACGCCGTCACCGTCCTCGCCAGCCTCGTTGTCGCGGCGGATGCCAAGGATGTGGTGCTGGGTCTTGATTTCAATGTTTTGGCGCTTGAACAGGTTCATGGCGAAGCCGGACAGGGCGGCGTCAAACATGGGCAGCACCTTGGGGGCCACGTCGTAGACGGTGATGCGGATGAGGGGAATCAGCTCGGGGTACAGGTTGACCATGTCCTCGTGGATCAGATCGTGTAGCTCGGCCGAGAATTCGATACCCGTGGGGCCGCCACCGACGACGGCAAAGTGCAGCAGGTCGCGGCGCATCTCCTCAGAGGTGGTGGGCAGAGCGGCGCGTTCAAAGCAGCGCAACAGACGCATGCGGATGGCACGGGCATCGCCAACGTCACGCAGGAAGTGGGCATTGTGGCGCACACCCTTGACACCAAAGGTCTGCGAGTAGGCGCCGACGGCGACAACTAGCTTGTCGTAGGGCACCTCAAACAGGCGGCCCTTGACGCCTGCCTGGGTGCGCAGGGGCAATGGCGGCGGTGGGCGATGAGACGGCCTCGGGGGCAAGGGCGCGTTCGTCACCAATGTTGCTCTCGACGGTAATGGTCT
>JACYXV010000364.1:0-13625 GCA_016859225.1 Thielaviopsis cerberus | reverse complement strand
TGACTGGCCTGGAGAGACTAGACCTCCTATGTGATCCGCCGTCATAGAGCCTGGGTGGTGCCCTTGAGTCCTTTTGAAGTGCAATTTAAGCCATCTTCGTATTCCTACAGCTCGCCCGCTGAATTTAAAGCGATCGACCCTTTTTCACCATCATCATGCATTTCTTATTTGATTTTTTACGGCGGCTATCACGCACTTTTGTTCATCGTCCAGTTCCGTCCGGCTGTACCTCGAAAAGAACACGTCCGTCTGATCAAGAAAACGAACTGGGCACTGGCTTTGTCTTTTCATCTGCAGCCAAGCCCGTGTCCTGTGGCTAGTTTTGGCTGGGCGCATGCTTGTAGGATAAGGCATTGACGCCTGGAGATTAGCCCCAAGAAAGCGAAGCCTCGTTCTCGTGTTCTTCTAGAGAGGGCTCGCAAATGATTTCAACTCTGTTGCACAGAGACACACAATCGCAGCTCAGCCGGCCATGGCCAAGAGCAAGAATCGTTGTGGCTCATCTCCTTTCCGTTGTTCTAGAGCTTTGAGTAGCCTGGGCTCTTGGTGTACTCTAAATGAAGCGCCATGAAAAGGGTGAAAGGGGGGGGGTGCCTTGGTCTCGTTTCTATTGAGTCTGCAACCACAACCACACTCTGCCAAGATGTGGCTTACTGTGACCCAAGAATACAGGGCATATATTCTTTCATCTTCTGCTGTCTTGCCCCCAGTGAAAGTTGGCTCATATTACCTTGCTAGTGAAAGCCAGCTCAAATTACCTTGCCAGTGAAAGCCAGCTCAGATTACCTTGCCCCCCAAACCGAAAGAAATCTTGGCCTAGAGACAACGGGCTTATCGGATAGACCATTAAACCCGCTAAAAGGGTTTAATTTCCGCTGACCAAGCGATGAGGACGACTGTTGGTTAGGGTTTGCCTGGCTTGCTTGCTGCTTAATTGGCTTGCCTCCCACTGACTTGTCTCCCGCTTGATTGATTTGCCAGCTCAATTGCTCGCTTGATTGCATCATTCAACTTTGGATGACTTGGGAAACAAGTTTTCTTGTTCTGTTCGGTTTCTCGCCTTCAACGAGAAAGTCAAGGTATATACGACTTGTTGCCTCCATCAACGTATTCCTCTTGTCCCCGTCGCTTGTGCTGCTTTTGATTACCCTTTCTTCTTGTCACTTTACTTCCCTCGTGAATTCGCCGGCTCAACGCCTCGTCAAGGCAATTTTCATAGCGCCAGTGTTTCATGTGGTCGATCAGTGCTCTCTCCATTACAAAATGCCCTTCTTCCCGTGCTGTGCAATCTTTTATTCCTCTACATCACTACTACTTGCTGGGCTTAACTCTATAGCCAAATGCCCCGGCTGAGATGAAAAGATGCTACCCAACCTGCTTGTCAGAAACACTGCCATTGATACCAGAATGGGCTGTGCGTTGCACCAAAAAAAAAAACGTCCTTGCGTCTGTCCACAATGTTGTAACCTACAGACCTGACCTGCTCCTTTGGCACCTATACTCGGCATGCGCGAGGAGGGCATTAATCTGGATGCAAGAGTACTGATCGTGGGTGGGTGAAACTTCGGATATCCGACGGTAGAGGGCTCCAGCACGTCTTGTGAAACGGTATGTAGAATATGGCGACAGTTTGTAAATTAACAGATCTAGTGGTTGTATCATATCACAATCCATATATGCATATATACATGTGTACATGTGTACTTGTAACACTTACGTTGTATGTAATGTGCATGACGGGTGGCTGACCTGCTGCATCTGGCAGTGCAAGTGTAAGTAGGTAATTACATATTAGGTCTAGTGCCGACTACTATGTATAGCAACCCACCATCTCGCCACGAAACTGTATTTCATCAAGTCGTAATTCATATTGCCCACATGTAAAACACCCAGCCTTGCCTGAGATGCGCAACACCCTCACCCTTGCCACAACTCTCACTAGATACAACACTCCTCAACACTCCTCACAACACTCCTCAACACTCCTCACAACACTCCTCAACACTCCTCACAACACTCCAGACACACAAAACAAAAAAGAAACAAGACTCAATACTCTACCATCTACCCGCCTATAACCCCGCCAACACTCCCTGTATCCCTGCGCTCCCCGAATCATCACGCCGTTGCACAAACGCCTTAAAGTCCGCCTTTGTCAGCCGCTTACCCAGGCCGCTTGGCCCCGTCGCCAACGTCCGTGTCTTCTCCCGCAGCGCCTCGGGCCCCACAATAAACAGCGAGCCCACCTCGGCCAACATCTCCACCAATGACTCGACGTCTCGGGTCAGCGCCCACGTCTTGACCGTGCCCATGTACTTGGCAATGTCCTGCGTCACCATCAGCCCGCCCGTTGCATTCACCTGGAACTTTTTAAAGTGCTCAAAGAGCAACCGGCACACCGCCATTGCTGACTCGCACGAAAAATGCTCCAGGTTCGGCCCGTCCACCGCCCGCTCGGCTGCCTGCCGTACGCGTGCTAGAAACGTGCAGATGCTCTGGCACGCTGGCGTCTGCAGTGAGTCAAAGTCGTCGCCGTCGCGTGGCCGAAAGTCTAGTTTCTTTTGCGTATTGAGCGACTTGGCCACCCAGTTGGCAATCACGTCGACCGACGCCTTGAGCACATCGTTCGTCTTCTTCTCCAGCGCGCTAATGTTGTTGCGCTTCTGCGACTCCATGTTGCGCCGTGTCGTGGCGTTGCCTTCGGCCAGCCGGATCAGCACTGAGCTGATGAAGCGGTCCATTAGTGTGGTGATGGTGATGGCCGGCCGCAGATTCGCCAGATACGACAGGTCAGGCTCCGTCTTGCTGTTCTCTAGTGAAGCCGCAGTGTCGGCGGACGCGTCCAGCGCCGTCTCAATATATACCTGGCCGACACTGGTGAGCAGCAGGCTCATGAGGATATTCACATCCTTGGGTGTTTCGGTGACTGAGCCCAGTTCCAATGCTCGCCGTACGCTCTCCGCAAGCCACATAAGCATGCGCTTGGCGTACTGCACGCTTAGGACACCGTCCTCATCCGACACCTCAATATCGTTCTTGTTGATCTCGCTGATGCCGGCAACGCGCAGCATCATAGTCTTTTGAGTTGCCGTCAAATCCGATGAGTCAAGACGCTCAAGATATGCGTCCTTAGCCGAGGCAATAATCTGAGTGCCCTGCTGTGCCAAAGATGCCATGAAACCCGTAGGTCGCTTCTGTCGCCGCGAGTGGTAAATGGTGTACTTGAAGAGCAGCGAGTTGTACAGTTCCTCCAGACTCTTGCGCTCACGCTCAATGTAGCCGTTGCTCATGAGGTATGGCACAAATAGCTCCTCAATCTGCTGGTCTAGTGTTGCCGATACTTGCGCTGAGCATGGCTCTGGGTGCTCTGTCAGGCCGTGTTGCCGTAGATCCTCAATGAGTGTGTTGAGGTATGTGCGTGATGAGTGTAGAATGCGCAAAAAGGCCAGCGACGATATGCTCGCGGCCTTGTCCAAAACCAGCTCTAGGCGCTGCTGAATTGATTGCTGAAAGACTCGCTGTATAAACTTGATGAGCACTGTCTCGTAGTACGGAAACGCACGTTTAATGATAAAGGACTCCTCCTGCATGACAATGCGCACTTCATCAACCAGCGACTGAAGACTCGGCTCCACGCCCGGCGGCTCAGCATCGGGATCGGCCACCTTGTCCCATGACTCGCTGTCCGTCATGACTTCATCGCCCATCAACTGATCGCGGTCAATAAAGAACTGATGTTGGTTGACAAAGATGGCAATGACTGATGCGCCGTCGTTGAAGTCCTTGAGCACCTTGGCGCACTCGCGCATATCGTCAAAGTTTTGCCGCCGGTAACTGTTGTTGAACTGCGTGAGAAGCTCCTGCTCTAGGCCCTCTGAAAACTTTTCCAGCACCTCGCGTGTATTGTGGCGCACCGCTGTAGTAGCGTTGTTGATGTTGTTTCCGTTGAGAAGCACCTTTGCGCGGGCGCCCGAGATGCCCCACGATGCGGGGTCGAGGCGCTGGCTGATGCGCATCAGCTGTTTGGCAATGACGGCGCAGCGAATCTTGTTTTCAGAGCCACCCTGGCGCTGCATTTCCTGTAGTGACGTCAGGGCGCCAGTCTCGCTAACCTCTTGCCAGCACTGAATAAGAAAGATGGCGTCCTGGGCACGCCGACGTTTGCGGTCCAACTCTTCGAGCTTCTCGCCAATCTGCACAGCGACAATGCCGCCCATATCGTTAGGGTTGTTGCGGGAATTGCCGTTGCTGCCACTAGAGTTGATGTCGAGGGCTTCAAACGACTCGATCGACTGGTCGAGCTTGCGGCCGAGTGTGTCAAGAGTTTGGTCGTGCTGGATCTCGGCGCGGCGGACTTGAGACATGAGGTCAGACTCACGGTCCTGTAGGGTTTCAGTAAGTTCGGCAAGTTGAGAGACCGAGCCTGTAGATATGACGTTAGACAGAAGAACTGGAATTACACACGGGGCTGACGGGAGGCGCACTCTCAAAGGTCCGAATCAGCGGCTTCGGGTCAAAAGGAACAGCAGCCTGAGAGGGGGCTGCGCCGGCACCAGACCGGCGGTTGGCCGGCACAGCGTTGTCAGCGAGTTCATCGATAAAGTCGCGGACGATAAAGTCCTTGTTGGAAAAGTCCTCGAGCGAGAAGCTCGGCCCCGTAGGAAACAAGCTCTTGGCTCCGGGGGCAGCCCGATCTGCAGCCATTGTACTCTAAGCGGTGGGTCGGCAGTTGAAACGTTGACTGGGGACACAAGAAGGATCGCGGGAAGCCGCCGGATAAAATGCCAAGCGATGGACGGCCCGGCCAATTAGCAATGGCGTTGACGATAGTGGTAGTGACAAATGATCAGGATGGATTGGATGGAGCTCCCTATACAACAGGCGAAATGGTCGGTCGTTGGAACATGTGATTAAGCAGGAGATTGCATCGAATGGCAGCGGACCAGGATCAGTCAGCAGACTAAAAAAGACAAGAAAGAGAATCAGCAGATGCTGTGAGAATGGCTTGGGCCGTTGAGGTCTGTGGTGTTTGAGTTTGATGAGCGCAATCAATGTTCTGGTGGGCGAGGAGCTTCGCATGCTTGGTTGGGACTGCCAGCTGTTGGCAGCTTGAACCCAGCCTGCCAGCTGTCACGACAAAAGCCAAGCTGAGCTGTCATAACTGCCAGAGCCCTGGTCGTATTTCGTCACCAATTAGAGCAGAACAGGCGCAGCAAGCAGCACAAATTTGGCAAATTAATTAGGCCATGGCCATTGCTATTAAATGTTCTTCTGTTCATTATTCATTAGCTAATTTTCATATTGAGCTTCGAGCTTACTTACGCTTAGCAGGCGAATTTCATTAACCTTTCCCTTGTTCTTCGTGGCCGTTTTAATTTCTGGAGTCTGTTGCTTTTTTTTTTCTCCTCTTCTTTTGCTTCTCTTTGGCCAAATCCAATATCTGGCTTTTTTGGGGTTACTAAGCGCTGGCGCGCCATTCTATTCATAAAAGTCCAGACTCTGCTTGACTGACTCGACTCGACTCAATTTAATTCCTCGGCCTCCGACGCGACCGTCCGCTTTTAACCTCTTCCCACAACATGTCCGTTACCACACGAGAACGTCGGTCGTACCGCCTGGACGAAAAAGAAGACCATGGTCTTTTGAACGAAAAGCAGCGTTTGGCGCTTGTCATGGTTCGTTTGGTCCACGTTGAATATATTAATTAACCTTGTGCTTCTGTTGGTGCTAACCTGCCGGCCTCTATAGCGCCATTTGCCCAACCCCAATGCCGACGACGGTAACCCGTGGTCCCGCGCCAATGCGCGCTCGTCACCGCCGCGCATTGGTCTACGCCGCTTCTTGCGCCAGCAGCTGTACTTGCTCGTCTTCACTCTTATGCACTCGGTCTTTTCGCTGTGCATGCGCTTCCGTCAGGCCTGGCACCTGGTGTCGTACCGCGTCTCATCAATCCTGTTTTACCACCACCGCACGCCGGCTCTGATTGAGCGTGACGTCAAACCTCTGGCCAAGAAGCCCAAGCACCTCAGCGCAATCCTTAGGATGGAAAACGCCGGCCGCGCAACCGACCTGGAACGCCTAATCAACGAAGCCTCGGATCTGGTTGTGTGGACTGCATGTGCCGGCATTCCCCTGTTGTCCGTGTACGAACGGACTGGTAAGTTGACACATGACTGAATCGAGATCTGCCCGGATAAAGCTAACCTCCATGCTACTACAGGCATCCTCAAGGGCTACATGCCGCAGCTTCACCGCGCAATTCTTCAAAAGTTTAACACTTACTATGGCGTCGATTACCCAGCTCTGACGGTCAACGCGCCGCACTCGGAGCCCATCTCGTCACCCGGAACCGGTTTATATGCGCAGCGCCTGAGCAACGCCATGTCAGTACTCCTCGTGTCGGAGGAGGATGGCCGCGACTCGATTGTCGACCTGACCAAGACGCTAGCCGACATGTGCCAGAAAGGCAAGATTGCACCGGCTGACATCAACATTGAGCTGCTGGATGCAGAGCTGTCGGAGGGCATCATGAGCGAGCCCGACCTGCTGCTGATTTTCACGCCCTACATTGAGCTTTCGGGATACCCGCCGTGGCAGATTCGGCTGTCGGAGATGTTTTGCATGCGGGACAACTCGAGCGTGGGCTACCAGGTATTCCTCAATGGCCTGCGCAAATTTGCCGGCGCCGAGCAGCGCAAGGGCAAATAGGCGTTTGTATCGGGTGCTGGGGCTTGAAGTGTATTTTGCGAGTGTTTCTTTTGTACAATTTTTGTTTTCTTTTCTTTTGTTCCTCTTCTACAGTAATTCTAGAGCAGTTCTGCACCCCAAAAGATGAAATGTATAGACAATAAAATAGGAAATCAGCAGCAGTTGTGTTGCAAGGCTGGCAAGATTCATTCCACTTTGGATTACTATTTAGAGTCGCCCCTCTTCAAATTTTTTCAGCCTTGCGTTGAGGTGGGAGCCGCCTCCACAAGAAAACAAACAAATCAAGATTCGGCGGCGTGACGTCAATTGGCCAAATCCCTGCCTTTTAAACATCGACAACAAGGTCGAAAACCATGAATGTAAGTTGCCCTGTTTGTTAAATCTGTCGTGCATTGCATGTTCTGCACTGAATTTCACTCCCTGCTCCAGTGTTTGCCCGCCCTGTTTTCTTCCGCCCATCTGTCGCTAGGGTTTGGCTCATCAGACCATTTGCCCTAATGAAAAGACTCACCGACGATCCAGAAGACACTGCGGCAGCCAAGCGACGAGCCACCAAAGCTAAGCCGACAAAGATAGAAGAAGCTGCCATGTTGCCCCTGCGGGCTCCCCTGGCGCGCGCCATGACGACGCTCGACAAAAGCCTATTCTCCAAGACGTACAATGTATCAGCGGCGGCCATCAAGGACAACAAGACCATCTCCAAGTATCGCAAGCTGATGGAGAAGGCCGATGAACTGCTCTCGCTGGACCGTCTGTCGCCAATTGCTGCCGATCCACGACCCGAGATCGCCAAGCGCGGCGGAAAGTGTCTGCTGCTAAAACCGAGCGTGAAGCCAGAGGGTACATTCTAGAGACTCGGGTGGAGGGAGTGGTTGCTGACTGGTTGGTAGATCCGACTACGTATGGCGCTGTGCTGGCAGAGGCCGTCAAGGCCAATGAGCTGGGCGTCATTCCGTATGAGCTGAAGCTGGAGTACGACTACTGGAGTTACCGTGAGTTGCCATCTCATCTCACCATATGGTGTATTATCTAACCAAGCCAGTCGATGTCATATCTTCTATAATACCAGAGGACCTCCACGATGAGATTCCTACGGGCTTCAACTCTGTGGGCCACGTCGGTAAGTGTATATAATCTTGATCCACAGTACATCCCCGACTAACCGCACAAGTGCACCTCAACCTGCGCGAGCGCTACCTCCCATACAAGTCAGTCATTGCGCAAGTCATTGCCGAAAAGAACGCCGGCGTGCGCACCGTCATCAACAAGATTGACAATGTCGGCGCCGAATCCCAGTTCCGCACGTTTGCCTACGAAGTGCTGCGCGGCCCCGACGATCTGAATGTCGAGGTTCAAGAGAACAACTGCGTGTTTGCCTTTGACTATGCCAAGGTGTACTGGAACAGCAAGCTGGAGACGGAGCATACGCGACTGATTAACCTCTTCAAGCCTGGCGAGGTCGTGGCCGATGTCATGGCTGGTATTGGCCCGTTTGCCGTTCCGGCGGGCAAAAAGGGAGTGTTTGTGTGGGCAAACGACTACAACCCAGAGAGCTTCAAGTACATGGAGAAGGCGGTACAGCGCAACAAGGTAAGTTTCTTTCTCTGTATGTGTGTGTGGCTGCAAACGTTGACGTTTAAAAGGTTGGCGAGTTTGTTCGCCCCTTCAACCAAGATGGTCGCAACTTTATCCACTTTGCCGCGTCCGCCGTTCTTGCCGCCTCCCGCTCTGGCAGCGTAGCCACCGTAAACACCAAGCAATCGCGCTCCGACCGCCAAGCTGGCAAGCCCGCACCCGCACCGCGCACCGTGCCGGTGCCGCCCGTCGTGCACCACTTTGTCATGAACCTGCCAGCCTCGGCGACGACCTTTCTTCACCACTTCCGCGGCGTGTACGCCGGCCATGAGGAGTTGTTTGCCGAAGGCTCCGGGAACAAACTGCCGATGGTGCATGTGCACTGCTTTGCGGTCAAGGGCGACTTGCAGGCAGCGCATGCCGATGTTGTGGCGCGGATCAAGGAGGAGATTGGCGTGGAGTTGGCGGTGGGCGATGGCGAGATTGAGGGACAGGTGAGTATTCACGACGTGCGCGACGTGGCGCCCAAGAAGAGCATGTACTGTGCGAGTTTCCGGGTGCCATCAAGCGTTGCGTTTGAAAAGGTGTAAAAGCAAAGGGATTATCTACAATATACAAAAAAAAAACATACGACCATTTGCAGCGTATCATGAAGCCAGGCGTTGAGGTGAATGCAACGCAGTGTCTTGGCCACGACATGGTGCAGGGCCAGCGCAACCGATTATTTGCAGGCGGACTTGCTGCCGAGTCGCGTCACCCACGCCTGTGGCAACAGTTCTGATACGTCGCAGTATCTTAAGTGATATCATGTATCACATAGAAACAGCTACTGCCAGACAAGTTCCGCGGCTCGCCAGAAGGCACACACACTCCACCCTCTTTAAGGTGCCAAGTTTTTGGATATTTCGTGAGAGAAAACTGCCAAGATACAGACAGATAAGAAAGACGGGTTGCACACCGAAGTGGAAGTGCCATGCGAGGTGTGGCTGCAGGACTGATAACGGGCTATGCATCTTTGGATGTTGGGTTTTATCGGCGGTACTGGTATTTTCAGCTTGCTAGAGCAGCACGGTGAGTAAGTTGATTGCCAGTGACGCCTTTGTTATTGTAAATGCATGCATGCATGTCTCTCGCTTGGGCTTGTCGTTGATAACAAAGCATTGCAACTACAGGGAGAAGCAGTAGAGTCATACACACTAACATCAATGCATGTATAGAATATAAAATGGGCGCAAGGGAAAGCTGGATGTCAGAATTAGGAAAGAGTTTCCGCTAAAGAGCTTCCGCCTGCCCGTGTCCAACACTGCCTGCCACAAGCAGCACAATATTCCATACCGGCTCTGGGGGCCGGCAGAGGACAAGCATCAGCAAACACCAAGAAGCTCCGGGCTGGTCTAGATTCGAAAAGAATTGCTTTGGCTGAGTGAAAAAGGGGTGCTGAGCCGGATAGTGCTGGTCTCCAAAAATACGACGTCAGCATTCGCAATCAGCAAAACGACATACATATGAGGCGGCAGAGCGTGCAGAGCAAAGCTGACAAGGCGGGATATCAGTGAATAGCAGAGCGAGCTGGAAGCGAAAACAAACGCCATATCTGCCTAAATATCTCCTACCCCAAGCCGCAGTGGAGATGAGAGTTCTGATAACAAGCGTCTGCCACTTGGGAAAAAGAAAAAGCGCCGGAGTTTACGGGGTTCGCACAGATACCAGCGAGAGAATTACCATTATATCAAACGACAGATGATAATTACGTCGCACTGCAGCTGCAGCCAGCGAGGCCTATGGCTGTACTGTACTGTACTTGCAATTGCAGTCTGGCACGCAAACAAAGCGCTATCTCGCTCACTTTGCCTAAAGAGACAAAATCAACAACACTCTCCGCCCACTGGCCCTTCCAACATGCGCTCCATCTTGCAGCCCCGATTGGACGGTTGAATGCAGCGCGAGTAAAGTGCTAGCAGCAGGCTAGCCCATATGCAAGCTTTGGAGATGACTTGGTAAACAAGATAAACCAGACAGTTTACTTTTAGGTTTAGCCATGCAAAGAGCGGTGAGTTAGCCCGGCGAATAGGAGTTTGTGCCGGTACAGGGAATGTGCCGGTTGCGGCTTAACAAGAAGTAGATGATTAAGCTTTATGCAGTAAGTTGCTTCTAGAAGTCTGAATGTTAGTCAACATTTTGGTTAACACCTCGAATATGAAGTAGCGGGAGGGGACGTTGTAGACAATGAAATAGGGTTAGGGTGCGCGATGCATCATCATGACAGGAGGCAGGCTCGCTCTTGCCAGTTTCTGCCAGCGCTTTACACTCACGACTATGAGAAGGGGAAAGAAGTCGAACCCGCAATTTGTGGAGTATAAAGGTTTGCATCGCCGGACAAATGACGCAGCTGGCCGCTGGTCGGGTGTTGGCTGACTGCTTCGCATTGGGGGACGGCCATTCCTTTGCCGTCTGCGCGGGCCTCTTTATCCTGCGCAAATATTACACATTGTGCGAGGTTGAGAGAGAGCAGGGAAAAAAAAAAAAAGAATATGCACACTACATCGTGACAATGGCTGCTCCCGCCGAGGTACTGTGCATAACATTGACTTGCCGTTGCAGGCAGCTGCAGAAAACCCATGCATGCATCGTGCTGTCGTGTGTTTCCTCCTTACTTCCTTGGCTTGACAGAGTTTATGGATCAAAGACCGGCCTACAGGCACATAGGCTGACTTTCCTGCAGGTCTGTCTGCGCGGTGAAAACTGACAAGCCTAACCCAGCCGACCGGCGCTCAGCTATCTGTTTTCTGGTATCAGAGTACCAAAAGAGCTTGCTTATAGTCATATATCACGAAATGAGGGGGCTGTTTATTGACTCATGGGATAGCTGTGTATAGAGTCTTGTGTCTTTTGGGTCCACGCGAAAGACCTTGGCGGTCAGGTGCGTGAGCCTTGCGGGAATTTGCTGTTCTGGTGTTCTGGTGTTCTGGTGTTCTGGTGTTCTGGTGTTCTACTGTTCTCCTGTTCTACTGTTCTACTACGCTACTGTTCTACTGCTCTACTGCTCTACTGCTCTACTGCTCTACTGCTCTACTGCTCTACTGCTCTACTGCTCTACTGCTTTACTGCTCTACTACTCTACTGCTCTACTGTGCAAGCCAAGCACAGCCCAATTTAGAGCTGTCCTACATCTCGAGCACGGGGGTGCCGTCGTACGTTTTTCTTTCTTGCAGCTACAGTTAACAGCGTTCCTAAACGGTGTCTTGGTGACCTCTTTGCGGGATTTCGCTCAATGCGACCTACCCGATTTTCTCGAGCTTCCAAATCTTCACTGTCAACCCATTGTCCCCCCAACATCCCCGCGCTCTCAATATCACAGACTGCCCCAGACAACTACAGAGCAAAGCGCCTCCTAATAGCTGTGCACGGGGCCTGTCTTTGATCTCCTTCCTCTTTGTTTTCTCTCTTATTTCTGCCATGGCTCCCTGCGTCTACTTCGCAGGCCAGACAGTGAGACACACAGTAGGCATGAGACGAAGGTGAGTTGGAACTATGTAAATCCGGATGGGGCAATAGAGGGTATTCAGAAACAATCTTGGAGGTCAAAATGGAAACAAGAAACGAAGAGAGAGAGAAAAAAGCATCACGTGGTGGCACAAAAGGCCCGTTGTGTTTCTGTTTTGTTGGCTGTTTTCAGGACACTGTAAAACAGTGTCTTACAGGCTTACAGGGCAACTGGCACAAACCCCAGACCCAGCCCAGCATTGACTGCTTCTAGTAGTAGCTGACTTATCCGGCCAGTCCCAATTCCAGTGCTTGATTAGCTAGCAGCCGCTTGAGGAGAAAGTCAGCTATGGTTGGAATACCCGCTGCGCAGCCCTGTTTCCAGCAGAGGAGCCACTTGGAAGAAGGCAATGGATTTCTAGGTACTGGCAGAGTTTCTTGCCCAAGTCTAGGTTGATTGGCTTGTGTGAGTCTAACAAGACTAGATCAGACCAGAGCAACGAAGCAAATGATGACAAGAGCACAGGCGAGGTGAAACAGAGCCTGGAGAAAGAATGTGGAAGTAGAGGTACAAGCAAAGCAGCAAAGCAAATCCATCCACATGACCATAATTGTCTTGCTGCCAAACAAAAAGGTCTCATTAGGCTAGCTTTGGCCAAGCAGCAATAGGACATGCAAACTGGAAAAATCTCGACCGGAACATTCCCGTCGCTTTTGGCGGTGGTGGCCAATCACGGTCTGTTCCCTGCTAGCTCTGGTCTTAGTGAGGCTCAATCGGTCCGGTTCAGCATGGCAAAAAACTTGAGTACAAGAATAGACAGACACATCTAGACCTCATTCAGAATAGGCCAAGGAATGCTTGTAAGCACTTAGGGTTATGCGAGCATCGATTGGTCTACTTTAGGGTTACATGTGCGGCAACAAACCTACGATGGGAGGGGAAAACTTTAGTGTGGCAAGGCCAGAGGAGCTACGCAATACAGAGGAAAAGATGGAGCGGAGCTTCTGCTTTCATCTATATCAACAGTTGCAAGCTAATTAGGCTGGAACGTTCCAGGGTTTCTTTGTCTATAATCAATGGCTGCCTGCCAGCTAAAGCAATCAAGCATGTATATAAAAATAGGGCACCAGGAGGTGAAAGGAACAACATGTGATGGGACAAGAAATATAACACATCAGATTCGCCATCGCCGCCCATCATTTGAGCCGCTTGTACGCAGACTTTTGTTGTCGTATTTTATGACGAGAGTGCGCTGTGTGCGATGGCTGCTGCTATTGGCCAGTTGAGCCGAACAATAAAACTTCCGGTCATCCACGGGCCATATGTGGGGGATTAGGGTTAGACTTTACAGCAGTTTGATCCCCCCACAACCACGTTATATGAGTAAGAGGTTTGTTGAATGCCGTGAAATATCCGACACAATGTTGCCACTTAATTGTGGTCAAGAAAAATGAGTGACAAAGAGAGTTGCAAAGAAGATGCATAGTAGAATTAAGGCAAACCAGGCTGGCTGTGAAGCATTCAGCCTAGACTCAAAAGGAGCTGCCTGCAAAGGCAGATTGACAGGCCCAGGTGCATGAGATGAGGAACAGGAGCATTACATAAAGCGAGCAGCAAACACGCACAATATAGAGTGCTACGGCAAGACGCTCAGCCAGCGTTGATTGTTGACTGTATGTTACGTTGCGTGTATCGGCCTGTGGAAAGTAAACTTGATGATAAATGCGGATTTAAAGGACTGAAGAGTTAAGCAGTAAACTTGGTGATGATACAGACACACTGCACTGTCGATAAAATCCAGCATTATTTACATGCATCCAACTTACACGACGCCCGTCTTCTCCAGAATACCAACATC
>JACYXV010000363.1:0-15963 GCA_016859225.1 Thielaviopsis cerberus | reverse complement strand
TTTTTATTTTTTTTTTTCAACCGTTCTTTCCTTTGTTTCCTACTTCCTTTGAGATAAGATTTTCAGGCGACAGCCCGCATGTGAACGCAGTGGTTTTGGTTTAGTCACCGACTGCAGAACTGGCTGAACTTGGTGAGCAGCAGTGAGCAGCAGCACGGGAAAAGGAAGAAGAGGAGCAGGAAAAACAGGTGGAAATTCGGCGAGACTGCGAGACTGCGAGGATGAGACTGCGAGACTGCGAGGAGAGAAAGGAACAGGTGGGTTGCAATTCAACCAAACGACAAGGGCACAGCGGGTAAAGAAGAGAAGAAAAGAGGTAAAGAGAGGCCAAGAGAGGCGAAAAAGAGGTGAAGCCCGGTGGAGCAGAAAAGTCTCGAGGCAGAGGCGCGTCCGGTGTCAATGTCTTGGCCAAGAGTTCCAAAGAGTCGGTAGAGTGGGATAGAGAGACGTATAAAGTATAGAGAAGAAGGAGCAGAAGAGACAGGTTGAGGAAACGCTGCCCAATCAATGCCTGTTGGCAGCTGTTGGTAGTCTCCGTTGCTACAGCCTAGTTGGTCGAACTGGGCTATGATCAGGCGAAAGCTGCTCTCCTTGGTTGGCCGTTTCCAGCTTGCGGGCGTGTCTGGGATTGTTGTTGGATGGGTGTTTTTTGGTGGTTAGTGTGTGGTGTGAGAAAGTGGTGCAAGAAGGGGGCAGCAGGATGTAGACGCAGAAGAGCGTAGAAGAGTAGAAGAGTAGAAGAGAGCGGAAGAGGGTAGAAGAGTAGAAGAGTAGAAGAGCAGAAGAGTAGAAGAGTAGAAGAGAGCAAAAGAGAGCAAAAGAGAAAAATAGCAAAAGAGCAAAAGAGCAAAAAACAGCAAAACAAAGAGTCTTGACCCTCTACAGAGAAGCAGGGCTTGTTTCGTTTGGCTCAGAATCACAGGCCAAGACCCAGTTGTGAGTGGTAGACTAGACCCAGCAGATTGGTTAAGGTGTACAGGGAAAGTGACCAAGAGCAATAGTCTAAAGGAGGGCCTATAAAGACAAAAGCCGGTGTGGGCGCCAAAGATGGGTATGCAGACAAAAGGACAGACAAGAGAACAGAGAGACTTGTACTCCTTGCGGCGATGGGCGGCGAGGTCAGTCAAGTGACGTCTTTGGGCGATATATCAAGCCTGGCCCAGCGTAGCCAGCAGCAAAAGCACCCTAAACTGAGTTCAGGAAGAAATTTAACAGCCAGGCCGATTCGACAGTCAAAGATTGATAATGTCTCTATTCTGTTGGACAGGCAAAAAAACAGTTCAACATGTTCTTTTGTTGGCCGTTCGTGTTCCTCCGCCTCCTTCACCATCTTCCCCTCTCCAGACCTCTTTTCACCTCTGCTTGACTAACCCAGTCATTCTTTGTCTCCAAGCTGGTGCATGTATCTTGAGATGTATAGGATGCATGGGATTGGGGGTTTTGTCTCTGCCTCTGGTCTCTGCCTCTGGTCTCTGCCTCACTGCTTCTGACCTCTAGCCTCTGACCTCTAGCCTCTGACCTCTAGCCTCTGACCTCTCTCTTGTCTCGATTTGTCTTGCACCGCGCGTTTCCGTGTCGGTCTTGGGATTCCTTCTCTCTTCCCTGTTTGTTGCTGCAAACACTGGTTGGCGAGGCAAGACGAGCCAACCGCTAGAGCCAGAATGCCACCTAAAGCAGCGGGCAGCAGGCGTCCAGGATAGTGTCTGGTTCGTTTAGGACATAGGCTGCTATAGCTGAAAGCAAGCAAAGCCTGATCACAGAACCACCAAACTCACTCTATAGCAAGTTGATGTTGTAGTGCCAAGAACTTGTCTGGTTGGGGTTAGTGTAGAGCCGGTCGTGGACAGCTTTGAAGAGTCCGTTCCATAGTCCATGGCTTTCAGGCAAAGCAAAGGGCACTGACGCCCGCTTGTTTGTCCGCTGTCTTGTTCGTTGTCGCTACTTTTCGTCACAAATAAAAAGTGATGGGAGGAGGGGGGAGTGACCAGGATATTCCCTGGAGAGCCCGAGTCGATAGTGCTTGATTTTTTCCACGGAGATGCAGGTTTGTTGCTAATTTTTATTGCTTAAGGTGTGATGGATGTTGGCGATCTTCAAGGTGTGATGGACGGTTGGTTTTATCAGTCTAGGTGTAATTGAAGCTGACAATCTTTGTCATGGGCTGGCAGTTGGCAATCTTATCAGTCACAGTATAGCGGACGATGATCTTATCAGTCTCACTATAGTGAACTGTAGGTACAGGTCTGATGCTGCAGAAGTAACAACCACCAATCATACAAGCTAAAAACAGGAATGCAAATGGTAGCAAATACTTGCATATTATTGCTGTGACTGCTCAGGTACTTTGTTTGATGAGTAGTGTGCCTCCGCATCGTCTGCCAGATGCCGCCACTTGGCCGTCATGCTTGGCTGCTAGCTGTGACATGGACCCTTTACCTTATTCTCTTCCAATGCCCACTCGGATAAAGTGAGATTTGGGGTTCGATGACTCGTGTGTCCCGGCTATATGCTCGTATCAAGTCTATATGCAAGCAGCATCGTGCCCCGTCCAATTGTCCATGTAAGTAGCAGGTACTTGTGCTAAGCCTATAGACATGTAGCGAATGTATGTACCAAGTACTTTTATGTATTTCCACAAGCACCTCCATGTATTTGTACAAGCACCTCCATATACTATACCAAGCACCTCCATATACTATACCTGCACTTCCGCCTTGCAGCAAAACCTTGGCTGCACATTTACATCACCGCTCTCTTCTCCCGCGTCTTCATTCGACCTTTGTTGAGATAAAAGCAACATCAGGCCGGTCCGGCTTATACTAGATTGCTACACTGCACTTGACCGACCGTAAATATCAGCCAGCGGCAGCACTAATGCAGCCCACTTGCAAGATCCTGGCTGCATTTCAGCCTCCTCTCCTCTTTGTCTTCCTCTCCTCTCCCTCCTCTACGTCCTGTCGGGCTTTCTTCCCGCCAACTTTACCAAGGAATGACATGTTGACAAAGCTGCCATTGAGCCTCGTGTGGCGTCCACGGACAGAAGCTTGATTTATGGCGATGGAACAAGGTCAGCTGGCGATTAGGGTCCTTGGATCACACCTGTTTGGCCCCAAGCAGGTTTGAAGTTTGTCCTCTCCTGTACTGCGTCTTTGGAGTAGCGGGCTAGGGGCTGGATTCACAAAACATCCATATCCGATCCTCATTACAAGTTGGTACATGCTCAGTCAACCGGCTGATTGAACTGACGATTCTGCCGTTATACCCACAGCACAGACCTGTAGGCAAGCCGCACGACAGCTGTTCTGGCATACCCGGTGACTTGACCCTGCGTTGAAATAATCTTCACGGCCAGCCGCTCATTTAGTGGCCCTACGCTGAAAGAATCTTTATAGCCAGCTACTCATTTAGTCAACTCCAATCTAGAACGATGAAAATTCCAAAGGGCTCTGCGTTCGGTATACCAAGTTGATGGATTCTCAAACTCCTCTTGTTGCCTCATTATGTTCCTCATATGTTCCCTGAACTTATCGTCTCATTGTCAGTTGGTTTTCAGTTGCTTAGGGCTATCACGAAGCAGAAATGAGAGTTACTAGTCTCCCTCTGTACTGGCTTGGATTCTTCTTGGTTGTTTAGAGGTAGATGTACCTTTGAAACTGGGCCACCTGTTTCTCTGTCCTTCTGTCTTTCTCTCTCTTTCTCTGCCTTTCTCTCTGTCTTCCACCCTTTTCTCTGTAGCAAACAACATGCCAGTAAAATATCTTCAGCAAATCCAGCGTCTGCTCCATGCTCCCATGCTCGTGTTGCTTCCGCCCCGCCCCCCCAACCTTTACCCTCAAACTTTCATCCCCTTTTCCTCATTCTTCCTCACTTCGCCTGACCTGTATATCCCCTCGCTCTCTCTCCATCATATATCTCCTCGCTCTCCATCTCTCCCCAACTTTCCATCCCCATCCGTCATTCTCTTTACTCGCGCTTTTCCCGTCTGTCACTCTATAACCTGTGGCGATTTCTTGGCAACCCATCTATAAATCTTCTCTGATCTTCTCTTTTTACTGGGCCAGCGGTTGCCCGTGTCATATTGCGCTAGTCCATGGCTGTCCCCTGTCGGGAGAACAAAATATGCAAACCGGCGCCTTTCAGACCCAACTCCAATAATTAGCAGGGTTAGTAGGGAGTAGGGTTTATGACCAAGCCCTAACATCAACCCTAATGCAGCTCATATTCTCCACACTTGGAAATCCTTGACAATGTTGCTCGCTCAGACTTTTGTTTTACTTAAGCTTATGATAGCGTCTGTGTTTTATCAAGTTCATGCTGCGCAGCTCGCAAAGTCGCCTGAAAACCATCCCTTTAGTCAGCTGTGTTTCCGCATTAGGTATAACCTAACCTAGATCTACCAACATTCCAGTCCGCCGCCATGATTGGTCAGACGACTCTGTAAGTCGATGGAAGCGGCCCGATGACAAATGACGGCATCAAAATGGCAAAAATATAAACCAAAGCGCGGCAAGTGGCTGCGCTATTTGAATTCCAATTATTCAACCCATAATCTAACCATCATGAAGCAGTCACTACTCATCAAAATTGCCGGCCCGGCTATTTGCGCTGCGCTGGCCGCTGCCGCTCCGAACCCTGCGCTGATTGCTCCCAGCGTCGCCCTTGAGTTGGCTGACCACGGCCCGATCGATCTTGGCTTGCATCGCCACTCTGTGGCAACATCCCGCGGCAAGAGTGCACGGAGCAAGAAGCATGCGAACAAAAAGAAGAAGAACAAGGAAAAGAAAAAGTGCCGCTCAACGAGCATATACGACGTCATTCCCACCGGCCGCTTCGAACCTAGCGACGCCTCGTGGGACCCCGTTTCCAAGACGCTGTACATTGTCGATGACAACGGCCAGTTGGCAGGAATTCCCGGCCGTTATCTCGACGATGCCACAGACACATTCTCTGGCTACACCAAAGCAGCCTCTGCGCAAAAGGCACTCTCTCAGAGTAAGCCTGACGTGAAGCTTTGGCAGGTCGCCGATGGCATTGACCTTGAAGGCTGTGCCGTCGATCACACCTTCCCAGACCTCGTGTATCTCGGCGTCGAGTCGCCCGCCACCGTGCTTGCCTTCAACACCACGACAGGGTCCGTCCAGAATCGCTTCAAAATCGACCACTACATGACAGAAGACCGCACAAGGCAGCCCTAGCTACGTCCTAGGGAATGCCGGCCTCGAGGCTCTCGCCTTTTACAACGCGCCCAACACGCACGCGCCGCGGCTCCTCGCGGGGGCGCCAGTCGGACGCTGCCGTTTTTGCCTTTGAGTTTAGCGAAAACCGCCAGCAGCTGACGTACCGCGGAGCCGTGTACGCGCCAGGTCCACGGCGGGACTTGGCCGCCATGTCAGTCTTTTTGGGCCGCGTATATTTTGTCTATGACAAAGAGTACCTGGCGCTCAGCGTACCGCTGGTGCAGGTCGAGGACACGTTGGTCCGCGGACGCAAGCAGCCGTACGAGGGCTGGCAGAAGGAGGAGTTTAACTTTGGCGTGCGCGGTCACGAGGGCCTGGCGTTTGCATACGATAGCTTTGAGTGCGCATATGACGTTGCCGGGTGCTTGGGCGGCGACGAAACGCAGATTGAGCAGACACCAGTGGTGTGCGCGATGGATCCGCCGGGCAACAAGGGAAAGGACGTGACGGTGAACACAGTATGGCAGATGACGGAGTGCTGGCAGGCTTAATGCCAGTGCGGCAGCATATGGAGCCAAGTGAGGCTGACGGCGCCGAGACCTAAAGTCCTTGGCAGAGCCGGACAAGCGGTGGTTAGGGTTGGCTAACGGAAAAGAGCGGGCCGATAGAGCTTAGTGTTTGTAGGGGGCAAAGGCAACAGCCATTACTAGCTATGGCAAAGCCAAGAA
Organism: Thielaviopsis cerberus; assembly: GCA_016859225.1. NCBI lineage: Eukaryota > Fungi > Ascomycota > Sordariomycetes > Microascales > Ceratocystidaceae > Thielaviopsis > Thielaviopsis cerberus. Next base: position 10,058 of record JACYXV010000363.1, on the reverse strand, counting down.
TAGAATATACAAGTCGCAAGAAAAAGAAGTTTGACAAACGGTTTTTTTGCTGTCGGATTTCCCCATCGGGGTCTAGAATAAGATTTACACACAAGCTTCCCAAGTACCTGCTACCTGCATTAACACGCTAGTCACGCGCATTAACCAGGTAGCGAGTACTTGATCCACCATGCAAGGTATGATCACGTAGCACCAGAACTTGATGAGCGGGTGTAATAGTAAGAAGCTGGGAACTCTTCTTTTTTTTTTCTGGCTTTGGTTTCTCCCACACGGAGAATGTTTCTATTTAAATTGTCAGCGCCACTTCCTTGTGCCATCAAGACAGAAAACAAACATTGAGCATTGATTTGTGGGTAAGAGAAGACGGCCAAGAAAAGTTAGGTTGGCAATATATAAAAAGCAACTCGCTGCTGACACCTCCATGTAACTACTGCGGCCAGCGGAGCTTCAGTCTACCGACTCCCGACTAGCACCTATTTATTGGCTGTGAGGCTGAAAATGGCGTGTCTGCTCTGCCCTGGAGGTGTCTAATGTCTGCCCTGGAAGTGTGCACTCTGCCCTGGAAGTGTGCACTCTGCCCTGGAAGTGTGCACTCTGCCCTGGTGTCTGCTCTTCCCTAATGTCTGCTCTGCCCTGATGTCTGCTCTGCCCTGATGTCTGCTCTGCCCTATAGTCCTAGCCAGCCCGTCGTGAAATAACAAGAGGCGTATAAGACGGATATGATTTGGCCTGGCGTGACCCGCGGCACGTTAACAAGTCCGACTCCCGGCTTTTCTACGAGCCAAAAGCAGGCACGCTATTCCGCTGTCTTTCGTGTATGCAGGTGGGTTAAAGTAAAGACAGAGCTGTGACGCATATAAGACGAAAGTGTCCTGTAGAAGAAATCATGAGACTTTCTTTTTTTTTGCTTCTTCTTTTTGCTGTCTGTCCCATGCGCTCTTTTGCTAGTGTCTTTGGATCCTCGTGTCAAAGCATCTCCTTTTCTGTTATTGTCTCCTATAACGCTGAGACAGAACGTCTTTGCCCCCTCGCTGCGACAAGCCGGTGACTTTTTACTCGCTGGATTTGGCTTGGCCCAGGAAACGAAACAAGGGAAGCCCCCAAGAAAATAACAGCAAACAAAAGCATGTAAGTCAAAATCGAGTCCGTCGGTGGCGCTTTTCTCCGCCCTGATCACGTCTGGTTTTCCCATTTTATGTTTATATTACTTCTTTTTATTGGTCTTATGCCGGCTTCTCTTATAATATCTTATGCTTGTCCGGTTTCTTCGTGTTTTTTTTTTGTTTCCTTTTTCTTCCTTCAGTCGTCTTTCTCAAGATTGACTGCGTGGCGGCCTTTTCTTTCTTCTTCCCTCCAACTGCCCTGGGAACCAAGTCTTTATTGACCCTTCTCTCGTTTATACTAACCACCCCCTCAAAGACACCATGGCTTCGTCACAACCACTCGGCACAGACGTGTCCGGCGTCTACAACTATGCTGCTTCCAAGCATGACTCCGAACAGCCCTCCAAACAAAACCGCTTCAGCAATCTCACCACCGCCAGCACTATTGCCGATCCGGCATCTGAAGCAAATCGGCCCGACCGCTACTCGAATGCGCCCACCATCACCGGCGACGCGCTCCCCGTCCCCACGTCGGGCCACGACACCAAAGCGCCGTCCCCGGCGACCGTGGGCGCGGAGAACCACGTCAATGGCACGGGTACATCTGGAGCAAACACGCCCGGGTCCATTGGGTCACGTCCCGGCAAACCCTTTGGCCCGCCCGACGAGAGCGAGCAGAACTTCAAGCCCAAGTCACTGCGCTTCTGGCTGATTATGATTTCCAATTTTGTCGCCATTTTCCTTGTGGCTCTGGACCGGACAATTCTGGCCACGGCGATTCCCAAAATCACAGACGAGTTCCACACGCTAAACGACATTGGATGGTACGGCTCGGCGTACATGTTGACCACGGCGGCATCGCAGCTGCTGTTTGGGCGTATCTTCAAGTTTTATAATGTCAAGTGGTGAGTTGCGTATTCTTCATTGATCCAAGTCGGAATAAACTAACAAGACAGGACGTACATGATCACCATTCTGGTGTTTGAGATTGGCTCTGCCGTCTGCGCTGCCGCCCCAAACTCGCCCGTCTTCATCGTCGGTCGTGCCATTGCCGGTATCGGATCGGCTGGCATTTTTTCAGGGTCAATGATGATTATGATCCCTATGGTCCCGTTGCAAAAGCGGCCCATGTTCCAGGCCGTATTCGGCATGGTCTTTGGCCTGTCGTCTGTGATTGGCCCCCTAGTTGGTGGCGGCTTTACGCAAGCTTTGAGCTGGAGGTGAGTCTTTTGTTTAGTGATTTGATTTTGCCTCTGTCTCTGTGCTACAACACACAAAGACATATAAGATTATCTGGCATGGCAATGTAGCCTGGCCCTTGAGACAAACGGCTAACACCTGTCCCACAGATGGTGCTTCTGGATTAACCTTCCCATCGGTGGCGTCGCCTTTATCTTACTCCTTGCCTTCCTGGAGAACAAGCACACTAACCGCCCACACGTGCCCGTCTGGCAGCATATGATGCGTCTGGACCCCATTGGCACACTTTTCTTCATCCCGTCTGTTGTCTCGCTGCTTTTGGCGCTGCAGTGGGGTGGCTCGACGTACGACTGGGACGACTGGCGCATCATCCTGCTGTTTGTTGTGTTTGGCATGGGCTTGATTGCCTTTGCTGTCGTGCAAATCATCATGCCCAAGACGGCGACGGTGCCTGTTCACGTGATTTGCCAGCGCTCGATGTTGGCGGGTGCGTTTTTTATGCTGTTCCTGGCGGGTGCAATGATGATGTCCATCTATTATGTGCCGCTGTGGTGTAAGTCTGTCTCCAAAACAAAAGCCTATTGATACTAACTTGTCAGTCCAAACGGTCAAGCAGGTCAGTCCCGTCAACTCGGGAATCTACACCATTCCTCTGGTGTTGTCCATTGTAGTCTCCAGTGTCATGTCTGGTATCGGCATCCAGAAGCTCGGCTACTACGTGCCATCCATGCTGCTGTGCCCCATCATTATGGCCATTGGCGAGGGCCTTCTCAGCACATTTACTTCGCACACGCCCAGCTCGCACTGGATCTCTTTTCAATTCCTGACCGGCTTTGGCCTCGGCTTTGGCATGCAAGTTGTCAATCTTGCAGTGCAGACTGTCATGCCCAAGGAAGACGTGTCCACCGGCATCGCCATTAGTTTCTTCTCGCAGCAGCTCGGCGCCGCCATTTTCGTTTCTGTCGGTCAGTCCATTCTAAGCAACCTACTTATGAGCAAGTTGCGCGGCATCCCTGGCATCAACGGCCGTATCGTGGTCTCCGAGGGTGCGTCGAGTCTGCACGAGCTGGTCCCCGCCGAGTACCGAGACCAAGTCACTGAGGCATACAACTATGCGTGCACGCGCATTTTCTTTGCCGGCTCGATGTTGTGTGTGGCCACCTTCATCAGTGCGCTGTTTATGCAGTGGCGGAATATCAAAAAGGTTGCTCCTGGCGGTCCTCCTGGAGCTGGTGGTCCCGGCGCTGGTGGTCCGATGCGGGACCTGGACTCGAGCGAGACGGAGAGCCATGAGATGGGCGAAAAGAAACCTAAACAAGCCCCTACTGAAGCGGTGTGATAGATTGTGATATTTGCGGGGCAGCGGGCTTGTGGCCTAAAATCATGTGACTTTGCGAGGCTTGTTCGCGTTCTTTCCCATTTTTACTGCTTGTGAAAACCGGCGTTGTGGGCTGTAAATTTAATACGTTTTCATATTCATGTGTTTAATTAGTAGTTTTATATACGTTTCTCTTTTTTTTTTTCAATTTTGTCCACTTAATATATTACAGATGCAAAATTACAGGTTCTACTTCCACTACACAAATCTCCGCTGCCTATTTGTAAATCTCAAGTGTGACAGACGTTAGTCGCTTCATCTTAATTCGCTTAGCCAGGGTCCAGGGTAATGTGAGCTTCGGTGTGCTCACCGATACTGCTAAAAGTACTAGGTACTTTCATCCAGGTGTAGTGGCTACGTAGCTTTAGGTATACAGTACCCACATTCCTATTCCAGGGCTTTGTCTTAGTGGGGATCAATTTTTTTCTTCGCCTTAACATTGAAGCTCAACATCGTCAAGAACACCTTCAAGTGAAATCACCAACAGTCAATAAACCGTCTTATTGCTATCCGTCATACCAAAATGGGCAAGAAGAGAACTCACGATGCCTCGTCCAAGGATGAGCCCATTGCCAATCCCGACACCGCCATGAAGGACAACGACGAGAGCTCCGACGATGAAGTACGCAACCAATTTCTCGTTCGGGGACACACCGCTAACTGCTAACAGGACTTTGACATGGTCAATGTCGACTTTGAGTGGTTCAACTTTGACTCAGAAATCGACTACCACGGCCTTAAGAGTTTGCTCAGACAGCTGTTTGACGTTGATGCCGTGCTGCTGGACATTGCCGGCCTGGCCGACATGATCCTGGAGCAAAACACCATTGGTTCCACCGTCAAGGTTGACGGCAAGGCCACCGACGCCTACGCCATGATGTCGGCCCTCAACTCTGCTGAGCACCGCGCCAAGCCGCCCATGGCTAGCCTGGTGTCGTACCTGACCGAAAAGGCCGGTACCAATGCTGCGCTGGGGCCTGTGGCTGCACAGCTTGCGCCATCGTCGGGCGCGCAAGTAGCGCTCGTCTTTTCTGAGCGCCTGGTCAACATGCCAGCGGAGATTGCGCCGCCCATGTACACGATGCTGATTGATGAGATTGCGGCTGCAGTGGAGGACGGCGAGCCCTACAACTTTACGCACTACCTGGTGCTTAGCAAGGTGTACAGCGAGGTGGAGTCGACGCTGGTTGAGACGGAGCGCAAGAAGAAGAAGAGCAAGGAGGATCCTGGTGCCTTTTTCTTCTTCCACCCCGAGGACGAGGTGCTACAACGACATGCCGTGGCGCATGGTAGCTTTGATTTCACCAAGGAGGATGACATGGTGGCCGACAGCAAGCGCGCGTTCCAAGAAATGGGTATCAAGACTAGAGGTCACATGATGCTGATTGAGGCGAACGAGTTTGCTGGAGCCATCAAGGCGGTTGAGGACTACGTCAAGTCAGCTCAGTAAAGTATTGGTTCAAGATATGGCATTGGAATTTGGGATATGTTTTGGTGTTTTACGGTACAAAAGTAATGATAATTCAATAGTTTTACCAAGTTATGGTTATACCAAAAGTGTTCTTTCTGGCTCTTTTCAGTTGCTACATATGGTTCAAGAAGTACAAGTCCGCTTATGGCTCCTATTTCCTACAGGCACTACTAGTAGTAATTTTGTAGTATCGGGTTATAGTAACCCTAGAGCAATGTCCCCAACTAACAATCGGATCGGTAAAAGTTTTGGACGCAATACAGCGATTTGGAGATTATATAGTGGATGCTCCCCTATATTTGCCTGCAAGGTGGGGTCCCAGTCAGGCGGGGAGTTCACAGTCAAAGCCGCCTAATTTCCAGCCTTGCCCTTTTATTACCGCTAGTGTTTTTGCCGTTTTCAGCTGCTCGAGTCACTTTGGATGGCTGGTTTTAGTGGCGGTCCCGTAGCTTTATTGACACTATACCGATCCGGGTCTACCACCCACAGACCAATCGCTGACTGGCTGGCTGGACGGATGGACATATCTCGTCGTCTACCACAAATCGCGATCTTGACACACCCGAATAACAAAGCCTCTTGTCCTTTCTCGCCATCATTTCTCTTCAACATCCCACTCTACTTGCTTGCTTCCGCATCTCATCTACAGTGTTGTGCATATTATTGGATTCCTTTAATTCGAGGCTTCTCTTTTTCCTCCTACATATTTTTTTCCTGCAGTCGACCGGCTTGAGCGTTTCGTTTCGTTTGGTCTCAACTTCTCTTTTTTTTCTGTCATTTATTATTTCTCTTCTCTCGTCTCGGCTTAAACCAAAACAAGCAATTCAATACGCAAGCTCGGCGCACACTCGGTCGGCTTCGCTTGATCAGTCTTTTTTGACGACTGCTTTGCTTGCTACAAGCCCAGATTCGCAGAAAAAGCTTCACATATACGAGAACAGGCCAAGGCCAGGCCAACTCCCTTTAGAAAGACACGCCAATGTCGGAGTCGCCTTTCAATGGGCTCTCCGATGAAGCCGCCGACGATGACGCTCCTCTTATTTCGGTGAGTGCCCCTCCAATTCCACTGCCGTAAAGGTGGTCCTGGCAACCAATTGGTCGGTTTTGTGTTGTATGCGTTGGTAAAACAACCTATCTGTTTGCGATTTTGCCAAGTTTACCGGTTCTGCATTCTTGTCTTGGATTTTTATTTGTCCATAGCAGCTGGCAGAGCGTCGGCCCTTGTCGAGTCAACAGAAACGTGACGGCCAATCTCATTGACGCCAAGTCAGGCCAGCCCAGACCTAGCCAGGCCAACCCAGACGTGCTTATCTGGAACTTCTCAGCCTCCCATCTCAGCCTTGTGATGTGATTAAGTTCTGTTGCAACTGAAAATACCACCCCGAAAACGCTCGTTAATCAATTCGCCGTGCGACTTGCGCTTCTCTCGGTCTTGCAATGCCAAGTCCAGCTTTAAATTCTAGTAATGCTAACACCAATCGCTCTAAGCAGACCCGCGGCCTCGAAAGCTTTAGTCGAAAAGTATCCACCACTGCTAGCCACCTTATAGGCACCAACATGCCCGGCAGCGCAACACAGAGCCCCGTCATCAACTCGCACTATCACCTTGCCATGACCGAAGTCCATAAACAACTTGCCAAGCCGTCCATTCAGCGGGGCGTGTTTGCCCTAGCCCGGACCACGCCAACCGACATGGTACGGAGCAAGTTTTCCCGCAAAGAGATTCAGCACCGCGCCCTGACGACACTTTCAGACGACATGCTGGAAAACATTCCGCAGGGCAACAGCGACTACTCGTTATTCCAGGGCTTCCAGGCCAGCCATCCCGAGATGACAGAAGAGGGCCAAAAGAACCACCTGCTGCGACGGGGCAGACCAGAACGTGCGCGCAAGATGCTGGAAGATGCTGCAGGAAGCCAGCCGACGCCACAGGCGTTGCACGGTATGAAGCGGGATAAGGCGTCGCTGATGCACGATTTGGAAATGATGGGTGTGCGCAAGAACATGGCTACATGCGAAATTCGCGAAATCGACAACAAAATCGCCAACCTGGCCGGTATGCGCCGCATATTAATGGACCGTCTTGCTTCGTTGGAGCAGGGCGAGGCGCTTCTAGAGCATGACAGTGAGTTGATGTGCCTCCCCAGCCCCGCCTGTCACATGGATGGCATGGGCAATATGCAATCAATCAAAGCAATGACGATTTGATCAGATTGGACTGTGCTAACCCTTGCATTACTTTAGTCATGGACCTGGAATCCAGGATAGAAGTTACCCAAGACATTGTCGACCAAACTGCCCGCGAACGAGCCAACTCGCCCACCCGATCTGAGCGCGACCTCGTGGCCTCGGATGACGATGAGTCGGTGTCGTCGGGTTTTATGTCCAAGTCCATCTACGAGAAACTGCCGCATTCATCCCGCGCTTCAGCCACGTCCCGATCTAAGAAGCCACGAACGGTGCGCCGCAAGTCGATGCCCGTCCTCCACGAATATTTTGAGTCGGGTAGCAGCATCAAGGAGATTCGCGCCCACCAGGATACCATTACAGCGCTGGACTTTGACACTCCGTTTGGCCTGATGGTGACGTCTGCCATGGACGACTCGCTCAAGGTGTGGGATCTGAATGCCGGTCGGTGCATTGGCGTGCTGGACGGCCACACAGCGTCGGTGCGCACGCTTCAGGTTGAAGATAACATTTTGGCCACTGGCTCAGTCGATGCGACTATCCGACTGTGGGATCTGAGCAAGGCACATTACGATCCGCAAGGCAGCCACTTTGGCCGCGACGACGATGACGATGGCATCGCCTTTGAGAACCCCGACGACGAGCCTGTTGACCCTCCCGAGGGCAGCATGGCCGACTGCCCGCTATACACGCTCGAGTCGCACATGGACGAAATTACGGCGCTGCATTTCCGCGGTGATGTTCTTGTGTCGGGCTCTGCCGACAAGACTATTCGGCACTGGGATCTGGAAAAGGGCCGGTGCGTGCAGACGCTGGATGTCATGTGGGCGGCGGCACAGGCATCGGCGACTCTGGGCTCGGACGGTGGGTGGAGAAGCACGGGACGCAGCACTACGGCGCGTGCCGACTTTGTGGGTGCGTTACAAGTGTTTGAGTCGGCGCTGGCGTGCGGCACGGCAGACGGCATGGTTAGATTGTGGGATCTTCGCAGCGGTCAAGTACACCGCAGTTTGGTGGGCCACACGGGAGCCGTGACGTGTCTACAGTTTGACGATGTACACCTGGTGACGGGCAGCATGGACCGTAGCATCCGGGTGAGTTTGTATCTGGTCACATTTTTTCAGGAATGGAGAAAGCTAACATATGGGTGTAGATATGGGACCTACGGACAGGCGCTATCCACGACGCTTTTGCCTACGAGAACCCGATTACTAGCATGATGTTTGATACGCGGAGAATTGTTAGTGCGGCTGGCGAGGACGTGGTCAAGGTATACGACAAGGTGGAGGGTCGGCAGTGGGACTGCGGAGCGGGGGTGACTGCAGCCGAGGACGGTAAGAGCCCGTCAGTAGTGGAGCGGGTGCGGGTCAAGGACGGATACCTAGTGGAGGGGCGGAGAGACGGCATAGTTGGAGTGTGGACATGCTGATGAGTGCTTGTCTTTGACCTCTTTTTTTTTGGTTTCTTGGTTCCTGGTCTTGTTTTTGTGTCTGGCGGGTTCTTTATTTTTGTTCCTTTTTTGTTTTTTTTTTCTGGTTCGTCTGTGTCCCTATTCTCTGTACTCTAGATTTCCTTCTCCCTCTTTGCTTAGTTCCTGATGATACCTTTTTCCTCTGGGCGGCGACGGCATTTGCTCTTGTGGGCGATGCTGCGTTTGTCTACTTTACGACTGGGACTTGGATGAGCCGGCTCTTTGGCTCTCTGGTTCTCTGGCCGGCTGGCTGTATTTTCTTTTCGGTTGCCTATTTTTAATGTTGGTTCTACGACTGTTGTCGAAAGCTGGTTGGCAGGTGTCTTCTATATATAGAACGCAAAAAAAAATAAATAAATAAAGAAGACGAGAGACTGGCTATTGCCTAGCCTCTTTGATCTTTAGATATTTGTGCCCAAAGCGAGTTTGTTCTCTGTAAAATCGAGTGTGGTTAAAGCGTTTGGTGAGGAAGAGAAGCTATGGCCTGTGATCAATGATGACAGCTGACGGAGCGGCCCCACGTTGGGCCAGTGGGACCAATCACAGCATGGGAATCAGTCCGCTATACGGTTGCGTCCTAGCGTAGAGCAATAATGGGTGGATGGCTTGAGCAAGAACGTGCAGAGAGAGAAAGAGCTGTCTTGCTTGACTTCAAGCTGTATGCAACTGGCTGAATGGTGAACTAAAGGCGCGAATTTCCGGCAGGTGCAGAATCGTGAGGCTATTTTCTCCTCTGTTTTTTTTTTCTTCACTTCAAATCTCTGATTGTCAGTCTGTTCCGTTGGCAAGCTTAACAGTTAATTGGTTAATTATTTTAGAGCTTCTGCCTGTCCATCCAACAAACCAAACCAAACCAAATCCCCGCCACAATTCAAAGTGGCATCACCTGCCAATTCGTCCCGCCTTAACTCAATCGCTCCAGCTTTGTTATTGCCGTATTCATTCACTCATTCTCATTCCCCACATTTTCAGCCTTGTCAGTCTTGTATCTCGTCTTAGTCAGCTTCCGCCAAAACAACCAACAATGGACTACACTTCCTCGCTGCACGATCCCGACAACCCGACCGGCGCCTCGCCATGGGCCTCTGCCGACTCGCCGCACCGCCCCGGCTTTGGCAGTGGTGCAGGTGACGACGACATGTTCCACTATGATCCGACTCACTCGTCTTCGTCCTTTGCCGCCCCGGATACCCCCACCGCTGACCTCGAGCACAATGCCTTCCAGCAGCCGCCCGATGCACAGTCCCG